>PVHY01004875.1:0-88996 GCA_004024945.1 Uropsilus gracilis
TCTATCTGTATATCTGTCTTTCTGTATATCTGTCTGTCTGTCTACCTAAATCTACCTACCTACCTATCTAGCTAGCCATCTATCCAGTATATTTTTCAGGCAATAATTATACAATAAATAAAAACAATAAGATAAGGTATACTAATGGATAATTGCAAAATCATTTAATGAGTAAAACTTGCTCCGCTTAGAAGATTTTATGAGAAAATACAGAGATATAATGTCATTGAGGTAAATCTGGACTTACTTCCCAAATAAAATTTAAGTAACTTGAAGGAAGGACTTACGACTTGTGCTGATAGTGGCCCAATTGTCTCTCATTCAGAATTGTTCAGTAGTAAATACCTAATAATTTTTGGTTTATTGACTAACTGGGAGATGCAAAACTGAGAGGATATTTGTTGACAGTTTTAATCATCTGTATGTATACCCACTAAATTATGCCATTTTTGCTGGTCAAGTTGGTGGGTACAGTTCTTGGATCTACAAGCCATTGAAAATTCTTCCCTTTGCTCACATTTCTTTCCTTTCAAATGTAACCTTTCATTGTCCTATTTTTTTTAACTGTTACCTGCATCTTACAAATGATTAACTTTAAAGAGAGTATCAACCTCAAATCAAACCCATTTGCCTTGATATGTGTTTCTTCTTTAATGACTATGTGTAAGAATACAGAAAACTTGGACACATATAGAGAAAACTTAACCCAATAGACTCAAAGAACAAAGTGCTTTTTTTTTTGCAGGGAAAAGTTATCACAGAGTCCACAGACACATGAATGTTGTAAGTGTAAACTACATGAAATTCATTTACTGCAAAATACATATATGTCCTCATAATGAACTTGAAGAGAGCCAAGATCTGTTTTTAGCATGCTAAGTTTTTCTAACACTAGTATAAATGTCAAACTTACTCCTTGTCTAAGGAATTTCTTTTCTCTCAGTTGCCAAACAGAATTTATGGTAACTGTAGTTATTTATATAAGGCCTGGAATGGTGGCATATGCATGTAAGCGGCAGTCTAGGAAGCTGCGGTGGTAACCAGGGATCGCAGCTTGAGTCCAGCCCAGGGCAATGTAGTGAAATCTAGTTCCAAAAAATTAACTGGGCATGGTGGTGCACACCTGTAATCCCAGCTACCTGGGAAGCTGAACCTGGGGATTGCTTTAGTCTGTTGTACCCCGAGCAACATGAGCCTGTGGTTCCATGGGCAAAAATAGTGAGACCTAGTCTTAATAATAATAATAATAATAATAATAATAATAATAGTAATAATATGGTTAAATATGCTGGAGTGACCTTGAATTTCAATAACCTAATACCAAAAATTCATAGGAAAGTGATTACCCCCTAAAAGTAATGAGAGCAAGCTCTTTAGAGACTGAATCATCTAATATCTTATAACAGTTATCCAATGATTATTTGTATTTTGTGCTTTTCTTTTCATTTTGTCTACATTTATTGGTCATGTTATGTGCCAAGCCTCAACCAGTCACAGAGCATACAAAGATGACCATAATAATTATAATGTCAAATTCAAAATGGGGTTTATGTTTTTTTATCTTGAAGAGTTAATATTTTAGGTACATAAGATATGTTCTTAATGTTAGTTGCACTGATTTCCTTTTGCTTTTAAATATGTCTACTAGAAAACCAAATATAAGTTACACAAATAGCTCACACACACACATATATATATACGCATATATATATATACACACACACATATATATATATACACATATATACTATTGACTATATATCTAGGTATCTACTAGGTAATACTGTTCCAGAAGGATCTCCACTTACACCTGCCAGTATTTCAGTCTACACCAGTGAACATTCAGAAGTAGGCTTCAATATGAATGCTATTTATTGACAACCTAATTCTATTGCAAAATCTATAGGTGGTTTTCTTTTCCTTGGAAAAATGTCTGCCAAAAATTCAGTGATAATATCTCTTAGGGAAAGTTATTATAAGCCTTGTAATTCCTTAGAGCTTTACAACTTCCCCATCTTTGTCAAATATATATTAAAAAAAAACATATATGCTTGCCATGTTCTAGCTTTTGTACAGGAATTACCAGTAACTAGTTACTTACATTTCATTTTGCTTGTTTGTTTTTCACTTTAGAAAACAAAGAAACCAAAGCAGAGTACAGAAGAGATCAATTGTGACTGGGGAAGAGACATGACTGAACAAATACATGAAGGGTCTCTTCAAAGAGCAAAGCATTAATGGGTTATCATTTATCAATTGTAGCAAAGATGGATGATAAATCTATTTTTCCTAAGAAATTTTCTGGGAGAACTGGTTTTTAAAAACTCACTCTTGTAGATTTTAAATTCTTTGAAATTGGAAAATGTGTTTGTGGTAGATTGTTTACTCAAATACCCACAATTATGCCCCTTCCTGCATCTATGCCTCTTCCCCTTGTGGCTTAGTAACTTGTCTTATAGAGAGTCTCCATTCCTTGAATTTAGTCTAGTTGGTGACTTGCCTTGATGAATGTAGCCAAGGTGAAACTGTGCTGGTTCTGAGACTGAACATAGACTTTCCTTTTTGTCTTTCTATTAGAATCTTGCAACCATCATGAAGACAAACCCAGTTTCCCTGGTAAAATGTATTTTTTAAATGTGAAGCAAAAAGGAACTATCCAGGTCATCTTAGCCACACATAACTGAAAACTGACCACAAATATATGAGTTGGCTGGAATGGCCCAGAACAGTTGCCCAGAAAAGACCAGTTCACAATATCATGAGCTAATTTAATGATTGCTATTTTAAGCCACTAAGTTTTAGGCTGGCCTGTTATGCTGCAAAGTTAACTGATAGAATCATTTAATTCTTTATATTTCTCCTATATCATACAATGGAATCCAAGTTTCTAAGGTTGGGTGACTACTGCTGATTAACTCCTCTGTAACATTTAAGCAACAACCCTATTTGAATTTTGAAATCACACTTCTTGTCCAGAAACCATTTAACTTTAGATAAGACTGGAAATTCAGAAGACAATTAAGGAGGTGAAGGTCTGTAACAGTCAGTTGTACACACTTTTAATAAGGTCACATAATTTCCAAGGATATAAAACAATTTTATCTTCAGATAAAGTTCTCACTGAAAAGACAGTGATATGCATATAGGTATTAATTTACATCTTCAGTGAATTTGATGATTTTAGAATGTTTTCCTCTATTTTATTATGCCCTCTGAAGATCTGAGTTCATCATTAAACTTCATCCCCTAGCAGACACATTGTCAATACTATATCTATTTTACTAGGATAATACCAAAGCAAATTGTATTCCTCTTTGGAGAAGTTGTACTTGCTTCTATGTAGATACAATGTGAAGGTGGGCCTGACCCTTCCCCCACCCAGGTGAGACACCGGAAGTCACTGGCCCAGCACCAGGCCTCTGGGAGGGTCCGATCCCCATGTCACCTTTGCTGCAGACCCGGGCAGCCATCTCCTTCAGCCAGGTTCCTGAAGGAACCTGCCCTACTCCTTCCCCACCCAGGTGAGATGCCAGAAGTTACTGGCACCGGTGCCACTTGCAAATCACTAAACTAATGATTTGCTTGCAAATAACTAAACTACAGATCTACTTTCAACTTGGAAAACATTCCCATCAGCATGCTGACTCACACCAGATCCATGGTTTCTCAATATGAAGAACAAGTTAGAAAGAAAAACACAGTAAGGAGAAAAACTTTAGATATGAAGGAGGCCCTACAGGAAATAATCCATCACCCACAAAGAAAAGACAATCTCCAGAAAACATCAAGGAAAACATTGAAGAAATGATGTGTACCTCAGACAAAGATTCCAACATCAACATGTTAAATGCACTCCCACAAATAAGAAAAGAATTAGAAAAAAAGCACAACAGAAAGATAGAAGCATTTAATGCACTAAGGGAAGAAGTAGCAACATATAAAAAAGAAAGCATCAATATGAATAACCTAATCAATGAACTGAAACATGAAAATGAATCCCTAAAATTGAAATTGAAAGAGACTCAACATTTAAGGGTTGCAATAGATGAGCTCAAAAATGCACAGAAAAGCCATGGAAGCAGATTAGATGAAAAAGAGGAATGAATTAGCACACTTGAGGATACAGAAATAGAGAGGACAAAGAAAGAAAAAGAGAGAGAGAAACAAAGTAAGAAGACTGAAGACAAACTCAGAGATATGTCATATCCCTTAAAGAAAAGAAACATAAGAGTAATAGGAATCCCAGAAAGAGAGAAGAGAGTCATGGGAACTGAAAGGCTTTTCAATATAATAATAGAGGACAACTTCCCAAAACTGAAGAAAAATGAAAATAGCCATACAGGAAGCCAAAAGGACACCAAACTACTTTAATGAAAGAAAAGTCACAGCAAGACACATCATTGTAAAACTTCCAAGAACTCCAGATAAGGAAAAAATAAAGAGAATAGCTAGAGGAAAGAAACAGATAACCTACAAAGGAAAATCCATTATACAGACCTCAGATTTTTCTGAAGAGATACTCCAGGCAAAGAGACAATGGAGTGACATCTACAAAAAAACTCCAAGAAAAAAAGTGCCAGTCAAGAATACTCTACCCTGCAAAGCTATCCTTCTTCTATGAAGGAAAAGAATAGAACCTTCACCAACAAGCAAAGTCTCCAGAAATTTGCTACCACTATACCCCACTCCAAGAAATTTTGCAGGAGGCCTCAAGATCAAAACCATAAGAAGAACAAATACAAAAACCAAAACAAATCCCAAAATGACCACCAGGAAACTGTTAGAATTGCAAACATCAATAATCACCCTAAATATTAATGGTCTAAACTCAGCAATCAAAAGACCACAAGTTGCAGACTGGATCAGAAAACAGAACCCAACATTCTGCTGCCTCCAAGAAACACATCTGATCTCTAAGGATAAGCACAGACTGAAAGTGCAGGGCTGGAAAACTACAGTACAAGCAAACAACCCCCACAAGAAAGCAGGGTTTGTCATTCTTATATCAGACAGAGCAGACTTCAAATTAACAAAAGTGACAAAAGATGAAGACAGCCAATACCTAAGGGTTATAGGGTCAATCCACCAAAAAGACATAAAAATAATCAACATATACACACCTAATGAGGGAGCACCAGAATTCATAAAACAACTACTAGTAGAACTGATCAAATATTGATGAGAATACATATGTGGTAGATTTTAACACTCTACTCTCAACAAAAGACAGAACAACAAAACATCAACTACATAAAGAAACAAAATCTTTAAAGGAAGAGCTAGACCAAATGAACCTAACAGATATATAAAGGACACTGCACCCCCAAGGAAGAGAATACACTTTCTTTTCAAATGCACACTATTCATTCTCTAAAATTAATCATATATTAGGACACAAGGCAAACCTGAGCAAATACACAAAGATTAAAATAGTACCAAACTTTTTCTCCGATCATAAAAGCATCAAATTAGAAATCAACAATGAAAATAAAATAAGGAGAGTAAACACTACATGGAGACTGAACAACAGGCTTCTGGAATATCACTGGGTAAAAGAAAAAAATCAAAGAAGAAATTAAAGCCTACATTGAGGTAAACAACAATGATGGCACAACATTCCAAAATGTGTGGGACACAGGAAAAGCAGTATTAAGAGGAAAGTTCATAGCAATACAGGCCCAAATAAAAAGAATTGAAACAGCCCAAAGAAATACTCTAATCTCCCAACTTGAGGACTTAGAAAAAGAGCAACAAAAAAATCCAAAACCCAGCAGAAGACACAAGAAATAACAAAAATGAAAGCAGAGATTAATGAAATAGAAACCGAAAAGACCATTGAGAAGATAAACAAAACTAAAAGCTGGTTCTTCCAAAAAATAAATAAAATTGACAAACCCCTTGCAAGGCTTACTAAGAAAAGAAGAGAGAAAACTCAAAGAAACAGGATCATAAATGAAAAGGGAGATATTACAACAGACCCAGCAGAAATCCAAAAGATAGAGACTACTACAAACATCTATATGCAAACAAATACAGCATCCTGGAAGAGATGGCCAAATTCCTAGAACAATACAGTCATCCAAAACTGAACAAGAAGAAATAGAAAACTTAAACAGGTCAATCACAAGCAGTGAAATTGAAGCAGTCATCAGAACTCTTCCTAAAAACAAGAGCCCACTTCCAGATGGTTACACAAATGAATTCTACCAAGCATTCAAAGAGGAACTAACACCAGTGCTCTTAAAACTCTTTCAAAAAATTGAGAAAGAAGGAGAGCTACCAAAAACCTTCTATGAAGCAACCATTACAATAATTTCAAAACCAAATAATGATAGTGCAAAGAAAGAGAACTATAGGCCATTCTCCCTAATAAACACAGATGCAAAAATTCTAAACAAAATCCTGACAAACCAAATCCAACATTGCGTAAAAAGGATCATCCATCATGATGAAGTGGGATTCATCCAGGGGCACAGGAATGGTTGAGCATCTGAAAATCAATTAACATAATCCATGACATCCAAAAGGAGAAAAACAAAAACCATATGATCATATCAATAGATGCAGAAAAAGCATTTGATAAAGTTCAGCATTTTTCAAGATGAAATCCCTGGGGAAAAATTGGTATAAAAGGAGCATACCTCAACACAATAAAAGCTATATATGACAAACCTACAGCAAATATCATCCTCAGTGGGGAAAAATTGAAACCATTTCAACTCAGGTCCAGAACCAGGCAAGGATGCCCACTCTCTCCACTCCTTTTCAACATAGTTCTGGAAGTTCTAGCTAGGGCAATAAGGCAAGAGAAACACATAAAAGGAATCCGAATAGGGAAAGAAAAAAATTAAGTTTTCATTATATGCAGATGATATGATAGTCTATGTAGAGAACCCAGAAAAATCGACAGAAAAGCTGATTGAAATAATAAACTGATTCAGTAAGGTAGCTGGATACAAAATCAACACACAAAAATCAACAGCATTCATATATGCAAAGAATCAATCAGAAAAAGAAATAAAAAAACACCCCATTTACCATTGCACCAAAGAAAATCAAATACTTGGGAATAAATGTAACAAAAGAAGTAAAATACCTATTCAAAGAAAACTAGAAAACATTCTTAAAAGAAATAGAAGATTATGTTAAAAAAATGGAAAGCCATTTCCTGCTCTTGGATCTGAAGAATCAACATTATCAAAATGGCCATACTACCAAAGGCAATCTATAGACTCAATGCAATTCCAATAAAGATCCCCAATGACATATTTTAAAGAGATAGAACAAAAATTACTGAAATTCATATGGAACAACAAAAGACTGAATAGCCAAAACCCTTTTGACAAACAGAAGAGAGAATGGCGGTATTCCTGTTCCAGACTTCAAACTATACTACAAAGACATAATACTTAAAACAGCACAGTACTGGTACAAAAATAGACAACAGACCAATGGATCAGAATTGAATACCCAGAAATAAAACTACACATATACATACCCTGGAACAAGGATAGTCTCTTCAGTAAATGGTGCTGGGAAAACTGGATCAAAACTTGTAAAAAAAATGGACCAGGACAACACCCTCACACCCTGTACAAAAATTAACTCAAAATAGATAAAGGACCTGGAAGTGAAACCTGCAACCATAAAATCCATAGAAGAAAACCTGGGCAAAAACCCTTCATGAATTTCACCTCAGAAATCCATTTTGGGAAACAACTATGGCCAGCAAAAAATGAAGGAAAACACAAACAGCTGGGACTATATCAAATTAAAAAATTTCTGTGCAGCAAAAGGTACAATAAACAAAACAAAAACCCAACAGACTAGGAGAAAATTTTTGCCCTTCGGACAAGTGACAAGGGTCTCATAACAAAGATCCACAAATAGCTGCTACAACTCAATCAAAACAAAGCAAAAAACCCAGTCAAAAAATGGGGAGAAGAACTAAAAGACAATTTACCAAAGAGGAGATACAGATGGCTAATAGGCATATGAAAAATGTTCCACATCACTAATAATCAGGGAAATGCAAATTAAAACCACACTGAGATACCATCTTACACCAGTAAGAATGGCCCATATAAATAAAACAGACAACAACAAATATTGGCACAGATGTGGAGAAAAAGGAACTCTCTTACACTGCTGTTGGGAGTGCAAACTGATCTAGTCACTATGGAAGACTGTGTGGAGGACCCTCAAACAACTGAAAGTGGACTTACCATTTGACCCAGCAATCCCACTACTAGGAATCTACCCAGAGGACATGAAAACCTTAATTCAAAAGGACACCTGTACACGCCACGCATGTTTATTGTGGCTCTGTTTACAATTGCCAAGATTTGGAAACAAACCAACTACCCCAAGACAGATGATTGGCTAAAAAAAAAATGTGGTACATATACACAATGGAATACTACTCATCAATCAAGGAGGACAAACACGTCGTTCGCAGCAACATGGATGGAACTAGAAAGACTCATATTAGCAGAAATAAGTCATTTAAAATCAATGTATGATCACTGTGAAACAGGTTTATGTAATCTTTAGGAGAATTTTGCTTTTAGGTTTTTCACCAGAGGGGTGAATATAAGACAAATGTTTTAAATCCTATTTGGTTCTACCAATTTCTTATAAATTAATTTTGTCCCATAATCTGTGCCTGTGTTTTAGGCATGAAACCAAGTGAAGGTTCCAAGACATCATTCAATGTTACAAATAAAGGCTTTTTATTATTTAACATAAGAAGAGTGGTAATGTGATAGTGCCATCATAAAACAGAAATCACTATAGGTATATTAAACCCAGAGGTAGCATTATGGGCTAGAGGTTGTTATTTTCCCTTTTAAAACATGTCTATACATTACTCATATTTGGGAAGTAAAGGGTTAAAATATGCCACAGAAAGAAAGGTTGTAAGAATGATAAATTTCTGAAAGGAAGGTGTAAAGAAAGCCATGTCATTCGCATCTGTTCTGGCTTCATCATCAACAAAACATGTGGGCTATTTAAGCACAGATATTAAAGCAGGACTGCAAGTGAAATTTCAAGCTCTCATTTATACATTTCAATTTCATTAACTACATTGCAAAGATTCAACACCTATGTGAGACTAGTAGCTATTAAATTGGACTGCACACATACAGAAAATGCCCATCGTTAGAAAATTGTCTGCTGGACAGTTCTGCTCCACAGTCTCCATTTTTTAAGTGTTGCAGTTTGTTTTTTTGGAAACACTGGCAACGCTTGCTCAAGTATATGACAAATGAAGGAATTGGTACCATTTATATATCTGTTTGGTGATGACACAAGCCGGGAAGTGAAAATACATGTTTTGAGATGTGAAACTTCTGTAGCAACATGACACATGCTGGAGTATATAATTTGGAAAATTAGATTTTGATTAGTTGTATTACAAGAGGAATGCTGGATAATTTGGATGTTATCTGAGAGGGTACAGAATTCTCACTCATTGTGAAATATATTTGAGACAAAGAAAGATGTGACACAAACAAACTTCAAGGAATTAGGCAAATAGGCTGCATGATTTCGACAGAGAGCTCTGGCCCAGATGTGGGTGATTGGATGTCAATGTGAAGCAGTGCCATTGAAGTTCTATATCCATGCAAAGACAGTGCCAAATAGAGGACAGGTCACTGTCTGTGGGTACTTTACTTGTGTGCACAACTGCAAGACTACTCAGGACAAGGAACAATAATGAGGTCGATTTAACAATAACGGGGGGCTGGGGGGGCATGGGGGAAGTGTTAGCTAAGGCCACTGGTGGCTGACTATCTCACGTTAGACAGAGTCCACAGTGTTCAGAAGACCCCAACAAAAGGCTGTTCATCCAAGATAGCACTGTTCTACTTGCAAAGACCTGGGGCAGTGTGGCACCTGGATGATTCAAAAGGTGGGGCTGCTGAATTGACACCATAACAGCCCATCTGCTGCCACTTTCTGAAGGTCCTGAAGAACAGCACCAGACACTGGACCTGACAAGAGCAAAGGCTACAGCACCAAAACTTCATGTCATACACATGGTCCAACAAACAGCTTTTTGTGACTCCAGGCTCAGAGCTCTTGGTGCTCTTCCCAGGCAACTGCAGCCACAAGAACTGAGGCAGACCCAGACTCATGGTCCCTGCAAAATTCTTCACTTCTCTCTTTGGAGACCAGTCACCAAATCTTCTTTCTTCCTTCCTTCTTCTCTAAGCCAGCCACCAAGTGCAACAATTCTAGCCTGTGGATTGGCATCTCAGGGGATTTGGAGACCCTTCCTAAGCTTCATTATAGTCCTATTTCATTGTCCCCCTACTCCAACGATACCTCCTGACCAGACTTTTCAATTTGGCCTATTCAAACTGGCTGGTACCAACCCAAGGGCAAGAATATCCACAGGCAGCAACCTTTGGCATAAAGGGGTGGACATGGGAGAAGGCCACACTTTTTCCAGACTCCACTCTCCAAGTAGGTGCCCATATAATGCCAGTCTTGCTCTGCTGTCTATATGATAAGACAGAGCTCAGTAACAAATAGATGTTAGTGTCTCTTAAACCCTCTGGTTATATCTCTAATGTGTTACAGATTAGACTGTGTATCCTATGCCCTGGAAAGTCAGCAAACTCAAGAAGCATCACTGTGTGGCATCCTATGGAGGCTGAGCCCAAGTTACTGGACTTTCAGCCTCTAACAGGGATCAAAGTGGCACAGGTGTCAGAAGTTGAGGTCCCTGGCCATTAGCCATTTGTGTCCTAAATATCAAATCCAAATGTGTTACTTAGTGACGGGAATCAATGAGAAGGCCATAGGGGTTTCCTGCCCACTCAACAGAATAAGAATTTGGAATGACAAATTGAGTGGTGGAGAAAATAAGAAAATAAGGAAATGTAACATTCTTTATTATTAAAGATGTAGGATGAAGATCTATTTCCCATAAAATTGTGTTCCTTACAGAAGCAGGGGTGAGGGGCTTTATGCAAAACTTAGTTGGTGTTGGAGGCATACAAGCAGTGAAGCACTGGTAGCCCTCAAGGATAGGTGGAAGGTAGAACCTTGGAAATATGACTTCAGGAATTCATAATGATCATTCAGGGGCACTGGACACAGAAGAGATATAAACCAGGGCATTTGAACTGAGGTAAGATAAATCTATGAGGGCCAGCAAAGAACAAGCTATATTTTTAATTTTAATCATCACTACCTTGTGTGTATCTTCATGCTTACATATTCTAACTATGTTTATCATCACCTTGTTTATTTTAATATGATATACTTAGTAAAGACATGAGTGTGTCATATTTGCTATACACTGGGTAGACATTTAGAATTATCAACACAGTAAGTCCACATAACAATCCTATATGTGGAATTGTGACCATCTGAAAACAAAATAACTGGGATAAAGTGATTTCCTAAAGATTCCACAGATAGAATTATGGTGATATTTAGCTCTAGTTTTGGTCCCTGAATCTGAGTTCTTAACCAGTTTGCTTTACTTGGTTAATCCATCCTCAATCTTTAATTCTCTTTGTGCTTAAAAACTAGAAGTTGACAGAAAAAGTTCAGCTCATGCTTCAGTTGGTTTTGTTATATTGGATAAGATAAACCTTCTCTAGACCTTCAAAAACATTTTCTGCAAAGAGGTCATGGTTAACTTATCATATTCCGTTCAATGTCAAACATTAAACGTCAATGGAAACCACCTCTGAATGTGAATCCCAGTATAGGCTTAGCTGAAAGCTGTAATGACAATTAGAGAGGGAGTTGGAATGCAAGAATAGAGCACTGAGGTAGGAAATTTGACAATTTTAAAATAAAAATATAATTAACATGCTATACCAGTCACCCTTGTAGAACTGTTTAATATACTTATACATCTGTGGACTGTGTAAATTATTAGACCACTGCTTAATTCTAGATGATTTTCATAACCCTTAAAGAAAACACTATGCCTTATAGCAGTCAACACAATCTCTCATGCCCATGAAAAACACTGATTTCTATTAACTTAGCTATTGTAGACATATTCTATAAGTGTGAGCATACATGCCTACACATGATATGAGGCTTTGATGGCTGATTCATTCACTTAGTAATTCTAATGTTTATTCACATTGTAGCATGTTCAGTATCACGCCTTTCAAGGTCACATAATATTCCATTGTAAGGTACACATACGGTATTATCTTTATCCATTTGTCAGATGAACATGTGGAATGTTTCTGTTTTATGTTACCAGTAATGCTGTTTTGACAGATGTATAGAAATTTTCATGTGGAAACATTTTTAATCTTCTTTGCTATCTGTGTAAGGGCTAAGATTGCAGACTCATAAGGTAATTCTATATTTATTTCACATACACCAAAATATTTTACCAAAGTTTGCACCATTTTACCTCCCCTCCATGAATACAGATGAATCACATTTTCTCTAAGTGTTAACATTTGCTATTGCTTGTGTTTTCATTAACAATGATGGTCTAGCTAGTATCTCTCTATGATTTCAATTTACAGTCTATGATGATGTTTTAATTTATGTTACCATAATGACCAACATGCAGTACATTTTTTATGTGCCTATTGATCATTCACATAACTATTTTAGATTGGTCTTTTTTCAAGGTCTATCTCTTATTCAATATTTTGCCCCTTTTTAATTTGGGTTATACATTCTTTCTATTAATCTCTTATTCAATAATCTGCCCATTTTTAAATTGGGTTATGCATTCTTTGTATTAACTGTTAGAGTTCTTTATATATTCTAGATATAAGTTCCTTGTCAGATATATTATATGCAAGTTTGAAATACCATTTTTTGGGCAGTTGTTTAATTGTTTAATGGCATCTTATAAAGCCAAAAAGTGTTTCATATTGATGAAGTAGCATTTTTTTTAGCATTTTGATGCATTTTGAATCATATTTATGAAATCATTGCCTAATCAAAGTTCATGAAAGTTTAGATGTTCACTTTAAGAGCGTTACAGTTTTTGCTCTTATGGTTCAGTTTATTTGAGTTCATTTTAGTATGTAGTATGAAGTGCCCTAACATCTTTCTTTGCATGTGAATCTCTAGTTGTTCCAATAACAGTCTTTGAAAAGACTATTATTGTCCTAGTGCATTATCATGGCATCTTGTCAAATATCAATTCACTCTCAGTGGACAGGCTTAATGCTTGAGTCTCAATTCTACTCCATTAGTATATATATCCAGTATGAGTCTTGATTACTGTAGATATATAGCAAGTTTGGAAAATAAGGAGTGTATGTTCTCCTACCTTGTTCTTTTTTGAGATCAATTAAGTTATTCTGAGCTGTTTGTGTTTTCTTATAAAGCAGGTCTGTTTTACTACTGGTTTAGTTTTACTAAATTTGAGGTGATAGCATTATATCTCTGTAGAAAAGTACAAAAAACAGTTATGAATATGAAACTTAAGATCAAAATAGAGATTAGCATTAATGATAGAAGCTTAGGCATTAGCCAAAGAGAGATAGTAGATACGATTTTGGAGGGGGTAAAGGAGATGTATACTCTTTACAAACTGGGAATGATTATTATACTAGCAGTCTAAACTAGACTACATACAAGATTATATAATCAATTTTAAAAAGAGAGGTTGATTTTTTTCCATCAAGTAACAAATCTGGAGGTCAACCATACTGTATTTATACAATAGTTCAAGAATGTAAGTTTCTTCTATTCTTTTTTATTAAATAATTTATTTATATATGCATTTCACATCTTTGTAATTCCCAGGATTCACTCACCCCCACCCTCCCTGATTGTTCCCACCCTCTTCCCCACCATCCACCCTGAGTTGTGTACTTCAGTTTGGTTGTTAGCTAGTTTTGACTTTTCCTTGTAGTTTTGTTAATTTTTTTCCTATATCCCATTTATTAGTGAAACCATTTGGTTTCTGTCTTTTTCTTTTTACTTGTTTCTGCTAATGTGGTTTCTTCTAAGTACACTCATGTTATCATAAAATCATCAAATTTGTTGTTTTTAATTGATGTGTAATATTCCATTGTGTATACATATATATATTTTCATCCAGTCATCTGTTTTGGGGCATTTAGGTTGCTTTCAAGTCCTTACAATTATAGTGTTGCAGTAAACATCTGAGCACAGGCATCCCTTTGTACCACATTTACGTCTCCTTTGGATAAATTCCCAAGAGAGCAATTACTGGGTCAAATGGTAGTTCCATTTTCATTAATTTGAGGGACCTCCACACAGCTTTCCATAGTAGTTGGACCAGTTTATATTCTCACCAACAGTGTAAGAGTGTTTGTTTCTCTCTACATCCCTGCCAGCACTTATTGTTGCCCATTTTTTGGGGGATGTGGGTCATTCTTACTGGTGTAAGGTGGTATCTCATTGTGGATTTGATCTGCATTTCCCTCATTGCTAGTGTTGTTGACATGTCTCTAAAAAGGAAATAAAAATGGTCAACAAGCACATGAAAAAAAGTTTCTTCTATTCTTAACACATGGTGTCTACCCCAAAATCTTATAGTGGCTACAGAAGACTGTGAAAGATCAAGGCATTGAGCCATATTTTAGCTAGAGAATGGTATGAAGGGTCAAGAAAAATTTGAACTGTCTTCCGGGTAAGTCTTTTGAGAACTTTCAAAATAGGTTTCATTCAATGATCTACGAGATCTCATCGGTCACCCTGTGTGTAGAAGATGAAAAGTCATAATTTATAATTTGTCATTGGTGTGTCTATAGATATAAGAATTTCAATGCTAACATAAATGAGAATGTAGTTATTGGAGTCTGCACCTATGTTCTATACTAAACATACATAGGAATGAGAGATGGATTTTTTGAATGATAAATTAGTTTTCTATGACTTTCCTAACAAAGTTTTCACAAATTAAACAACTTAGAACAACTATTATCACAGAATACCTGTAGCTCAAAACCTGTTCTAATCAAGATATCAGTAGAGTTATCCTCCCTTTGAAATAAATAGAAAGATTTTTTCCTTGCCTTTTCCTAGCATTTGGTAGTTTGCAAGTAATCTGGCATTCCCTGCCTTTTTCCTGCATTATTCCAAAACATTTTTTTCACAGTGTTCACTCTATGTATCTTCATAATGTCTTTCACAATGTTGATCTTTATTTCAATTTACCCATTTAAAATAGTGATATCGAGTTAGGATACACTTTAATTACCTCACAATAACTTAGCTAAATCTGCTATGACCCTATTTCCAAGTCAGATAACATTCTGAAATACAGAGCTTAGAACTTCAATATATTCTTTGTTGGGAAGTAATTTAACCCATAACAGCAGAGTTCTATGTTGAACAGGTTTGTTGAACAGGTTTGTGTTCTCAGAATTATGGTTTCCAATTTGTGGTCTGAAGTAGCCCCCAGCACTTCAGTGAACTCCTAAGAATGTTGTAGGACATTTTAAAGTTTTGAGGGCAATATAGGCATACTTGATATCTATTGGATACTATGCAAATTATGATGTCAAAATAGTTCAGAACTTTAACATTCTTTAGATCATGTTATATAAAAAAATGCCATATCTTTGCAAAGTTGAGTTGAGATAAAAATGCACAATAATCAATATGGAAAAGGAAAAAAGTATGGAAGCATCTGATTTAATCCTAAATTGAGCAAAGTTATGCAGTGTTTGACAGGCACACATATTCTACTAGTAACAGTACTTATTTAGGACTAAGTCAGTATTTATATACATCATGTTTCCAACTGACTCCTCTTTGTGTGTGTATACATGTATGATACTTAAGTCATTTGAACATAAATCTTTGATAAATGCAACTTTTTTATTTCTTTCATAAATGCAACTTTTTTTTATTTCTTTCGGCTTAAAGTTACTGTGAAAAGTTTACTGAGATACTATGCCTTCATAAGTCTAGAAAACTTGGGATTCACTAACCAGAAACTTGTGATATAGATAAGAAATGTGAATAAGCAAGTACAGTAAAGTTATTAAAAGTTAACTTCAGAAGATGACACTTGATCTCAGTTTCATAAACAAGAGAATTAATGTAATCAAATTCTTTGAAAATGGAAGAGAAACGGGTTTGAGAATAAAGTACATGGAAACTGAAATATAAGCTTAGAAAATAATTTACCTGACATGGGTTTTATCAGATAGAAAATATCTTTTCTCTCAGAAATTATGGAATAACTAGGAGTGAGGAATAGAGTAACTGAAACTATCATTACAGATACATGATGACAAAGGGAGTGAGAGAAATGGTAGTGTTTTCCTGTGTTTTCAAGCTATAGGTTGGTATTTGTAGTTAGAGTTTTCTAAAAGAATAGCCAGAAACAATGATAACAATGCAGTTATCTTTTTGGAGCATGACAGGCAGACAGATGACAGGAATGAAAGGGAATGAAGCAAGGAAAATCAAGTAGCAAACATTAATATGTGTAAGTAGAGTTGTTCATCTTTACAAGGTCACTTCTGTGGGAAATGGGGGTGCAATTCTGCAGAACCTTCTAGAAGTCTACAGAGTGCCTCTTAAGCCTCACTCTGACAAGCATGAGATGGGCACTTAATCCCCAGTCCTTTTCCTCCAGAAGTTTATCTGTTGTGAGCAGATACTTGTTGTTTTTAAGGAAACTCTAAGATCAAAGACCAGAGAAATAGCTGGTTGAGTCTTGCATGAAATTACCCAGTACATCAGTGTCTAAAACCCAAGTGGGCCCTAAGGGGTGTACGAAAGGAAACAAAATTGTTAAAGAAAATATTTCTGATCCAAAGGATCCATAGGAATGAGACAACATTTACGCTACAGTAGTGATTTTCAAAATGAAATCTCCTAGAGTGGTTGCATACATTTGAAAACATATTGGAAATATAAATGTTTAGGCCCTGTCTGAAACCAACTACAAAAAAATATCTTATCTTGGGCCAAGTATAGATAAGTCTTATAATTGACTTTAGTGCTCACAAAAATTTGGAAGTTACTGTGAATATATGTTTGTGCACATGTGTGTGTGAGAGAGAGTTGTGTGTCTATGATTAAAAAAAACCTTAACATAACACATTCATTGATTCAATTAATATTTATTAATATTCATTTAGTGCTTATATATGTGAGGCACATCTTCCCAATATGCTTAGACTAGGCAAAGGCAGAAGAAAAATATGGAACCATCTAAAGTAGAAATATTTCTAAGTTTCCATTTTTAGCCTGTAAGTTCAAAATCAAGTCTTATCTAGTCTTTTACAAGACAAATTTGAAAGTGACCAAATTGATGACCCTAAATTATATTGACTTTTTGTAGCTCTCTTCTGACATGATGAAAAATGAAATGACCAAATCATGGCTAAGTGAATAAAGAAATGGAAGGAAAGGATCCACCAACTATTTCATTGCTACTTGAAAAACTGTGAACTGATGATACGCCTGGCATCCTGGCATCTATCTGACACTTTAGTGGCAGTTTAAAAAGTAGAAAATTGTCAGTTGGAACTCCATGTTGGAAACACATACCTTTTCAATGTCTACTGGCGTGAAGCAGTTATGAGCAAACATAATGTACCACCCTCCATGACTATTTCCTAAGAAAATGTAGGCATGAAAAAGTTTCTATTCATTGTGATGACAAGGGGAAAGTGTTTCTTTAGCTGTAGCATGCAATTTAGGTTATGAACTGAATACTTTCTGAAAATCATGCATATCTTCCCTTTTGAGGAAAAGTACCCTTACATTGCAAAGCTTTTCTTTTCTGGGGGATGAATTTCTATGGTATTCAGTAATCATGGAAGATAATGGCTCCTATTTTCCATCCAGTTCTACTTACAACCAAATCATTGGACTCTATTGACTCTCACATCAGTATTCTATTCAAGAAGACACTGGTAATGGGAGTGTGAGTGTTAATCTGGCTAAGGGATAGCCTGCTGCTTTCTCCCTCAAGAAGAACTGAGTACCTTCTTTGAGTATAATTGCTTACTGGGGCAAAAATCTTGAGTTTCTTGTTTTCATGAAAAATGTTCTCAGACTCTGCTGCTGTGAGGCACGTTACTATTACTAGAGATATAATTCATCTCTATATATTCCAGCACCTTGCTATTCCTTTTGTGTTAGTTTTTATGGGGATGGGAGAGGCAGAGTTTTGATGAAAAAATATACCAGCGGTTCCATTAAGCCAGAAGTATATACTCAAGAGACAGTAGAAATGAGGTACTTAAGGTACTTCAATATATAGTATGTGCTGTATCTGTATTATTAGCAAATAATAATGCGCACAACAGAAGAATGCTCTCTTAGAGATTTTCTCTTTTTATTGACCATGCCCTCACAAGATATGTCATTCGGAGCATAAAATCTATTTCTTTACAACACCCATAACTTATGATAATCTTATCCTGTTATCAATGGAAAGAGGAAAAGTTCATGCATGTCTTTGTGTCTTTGTATGTACGGATGCAAAATCTCTTCTCATGGATCAAAGGAAGAAAATTTCAAGGATGCAACTGTGAACTCTAAATGGAGGACTGTGGCATCCAAATAAGAAAATAGAGGAAGGTAAGTATTTGGAGGCATTGATCTGTGGACTCACCTCAGGACCATTGTCAGTGAGCATAGTAAAAGACTTTGGAGGTTTGGCAGCAGATTAGAGACTGAGAGCAACCCTAGTTAAGAGACTTCATTCTATTACTGACCTCTAAATAATCTCAATAGACAGATGGTCAGCCTTCTATTATCTCCCCCAATCCACCTCTACTCTGGTCATGCTATCTTTGTGTTTTCTAGATAACACATTCTGGGTCTCAGAAATGTTGCAGAACTATGGAAATCTCTCCCGGATTTCTTAATATTTAATAAGGTGGAGATGCTTGGTTCATTCACAATCATCACTGGTGATTGGGAGCTTAACTGCATATAATTTGGTGATAAATACAGGTATATTGACTAAAAGTATCAGTAGCCTTTGATACATATACAGACCTTGACAGCAACAATGTGCATTTATAAAGATTCACAGACATATATCCTGCAAAGAGTAAAATTAAGGGTTTAAAAAAATAGATGAGTGAGTTTCCCCAGCTTTAAGAATTACTGTAAACCTACAGTAAATAAGACAATAGATTTTTGGTGAAAAAATGAACAAAAAGGTCAATGAAGCAAAAGAGAGAATCTGTAAGTAGACCTACACAAATATAATCAATCTAAGTGTCACGTGGATGAGTAAGGAACATCTATAAGAAAATAGGAAAAAACTCTAAGACAGTGAGCTTGATGATAAGTTTATAATCACAAAACTGGTAATACTTATACAGTGATAGTATGTAAAAATTTTTGAAAAGGCTAGAATTATATTATTCTAATGATATGACTTTCTGAAATGATAATATTAGAGAGACAGTAAAAAAGACCAGTGGTTGCCAAAGGGTTAGAGGAATGGAAGAAAGGATGAATAAGTGATGTATAGGAAATTTCAGTCCAGCAGGATGAAAAAGGAATATCCTGAACTCATTTCCATGGATGCATTGAAATGATAAAAAATATATCAGGAATGATTTACAGTAATGAAGAACTAGAAAAAATTGACTCATTATTTGAAAAATATGTAAAGAAGATGTGTTATATACACACAATAAATTACTAGTAAGCTAAAAAAAATGACAGAGTCCTGCTGTTTGAAATTATAAAGGTTGATCTAGAGATAATCAAGCTTGGTGAAATAAACCAGACAGAAAAAAATGCACTGTATTATGATTTTACTCATAAGTAGTGTGTAGTGAAAATAAAGAGATGAACTATAAAATGAAATAAATGTTTGAATTCTAAGACAACTTGGCTACTAGAAGAAAGGGGAAAGGAAGCAGGTAATTGGAAAAAGCTGACAACAGTTTGGTTAAGGATAGACTTGGATTATTTTTTTCTTATTAATCATTTTGTTGTTTACATGTTCATGCATATAAGTATACACACACACTGTATCATTGCATTCCCCAGGGTTCTCCCTCAACCCCATCCCACAAGAGACCTCCTACCAATTTTCCAGTGCTCCTTCCCCATTTCTCCCTCCCCCTACCTCTTCCCTAACTCCACTGTCACCTTATTTTGGGTTTTTCCTGGCTTTTTGTTTGATATTCGTATATCCCACCTATAGATGAGATCATATGGCTTCTTTTTCTTTTTGACTTATTTCTGTTAATATGATTACACCTAGGTTCATCCATGTCATCATAAATGCCTCATATTTGCCTGTTTTGATTGTAGAATAATATTCCATTGTGTAAATATACCACATGATTTTCAACCATTCATCAGTTTGGGAGCATTTGAGTTGTGTCCATATCTTGGCAATTGTAAACATTGCTGCAATAAACATCTGAGTACAAATGTCCTTTTGAAATGGTGTTTTTGTCTTCTTTGGGTAGATTCCTGGTCATGGGATCACTGGGTTGAATGATAGTTCCAGTTTTCAGTAGCTGGATGGTCCTCCACACAGACTTCCATGGTGACTGGACTAGTTTGTAATCCCACCAACAGTGTAAGCATGTTCCTTTCTCTCCACATCCACACCAGCACTTGTTTTTTTTTGCTATAGGCCATTCTTACTGGTGTAAGATGGTATCTCACTGTGGTTTTGATTTGTATTTCCCTGATCTTAGTGGTGTTTAGCATTTTTCATATGCCTATTGGTCATTTCTATTTTCTCTTCGGAGAAGAGTCTTTTTAGTTCTCACCATTTTTTACTGGACTTTTGCTTTGTTTTTGCTAAGTTGTATGAGTTCTTGGCGGATCTTTCTTATCAGAACCTTTTCACTTGTATGGAGGGCAAAATTATTTTTTTCTGAAACAATTCAGTTTCTTTTTCTTTCAGTTATATCTCTTTTGATGCACAGAAGCCTTTTAAGTTGATGTAGTCCCAGCTGTTCATGTTTATTTTCATTTTTTTTTTTTGCCATCTGTAGATGTGTCCTAAAAGGGGTTTTTGAAGTGTAAGTCTTTGAGAGTTTTGCCCAATTTTTTTCTCTAAGTATTTTATAGCTTAGGTCTTATATCCAAGTCTTTTATCCATTACGAATTGGTTTTTGTACAGCATGTGAGGGAGTTGTCTCGGTTCATTTTTTTGCATGTAGTGGTTCAGTTTCCTAGCTTCATTTATTGAAAAGGCCATTCTTGTCCCAGTGTATGTGTTCTGCCCCTTTGTCTTGAATTTTTTTTGTCTTGGATGTTTAATGGTCAATTTAATGTAGTAAAAAAATGTTGATTCTTAACAATGAACACCCAGTTGATATACTTTTATAAATTCAATGTTCCTTTAGTAAAAAATCATTAACCACAATGAGATATCATCTCACACCAGTAAGAATGGCCCATATAAAAACATGGGCAACAACAAATGCTGGTGTGCATATGGACGGAAAGGAACACTTTTACACTACTGGTGGGAGTGCAAACTGGTCCAGTCCCTATGGAAAGTTGTATGGAGGACCCTCAAACTACTGAAAATGGAACTACCATTCAATGCAGCAATTCTACTTTTGGGAATCTACCCAAAGGATACAAAAACACTAATTCAAAAGGACATCTGTACTCAGATGTTTATTGCAGCACTATTTACAATAGCCAGAATATGGAAACAACCCAAATGCCCCCAAATAGATGAATGTGTGAGAAAGTTGTGATGTACACAATGGAATGTTATTCATTAATCAAAAAAGGCAAACCAATATCATTCACAGCAACATGAATGGAGCTAGAGGAAAACATGCAAATAGAAATTAGCCACAAAGAAAAAGAGAAATACTGGATGATCTCACTTACATGACGGATATAGGGGAAACAAAGTAACAAATGGACAAGAATAATTTTAAACTGACAACAGAACTGAAGCATAGAGCAAGAGAAGGGGAGGAGGGAAAAATCAGAGGAGGGATGGACACACGAGATTAAGTTGGTTTACAGGTGTTAAGATGGTGGGAGAAACTTGGGGTGGAAAAATATATATGTAACATATAACAAAGAAATATGTATATGTATATAACAAAGAAATATGTATGTGATCAGGGAGGGTGGGGGGATGAACCCTGGGGATTAAAAAGATGTGAAATTTATGTATAAATAGATTATTTAATACATAAATAGATTTATTAGGAAAAATATTTTATATTAAATATCAAAAAAAGAAATATAAACAATCAATTTAAAAATTATAAATAAAGAAATTATCTTACTGAAACAATGAAAGAAGTAAAAAATACATATAAAAATTAGCTGGAAAATTCCAATATTTTTGGAGATTAAACAGCACACTCTATAGAAAGAGAGATACCTTTAGACTCATTCAATGGCTTCAGTATGACCTTAAAATAAAAATTCTTGAAAAATATTACAATTCAAATCTAATTTACA
Organism: Uropsilus gracilis; assembly: GCA_004024945.1. Lineage (NCBI taxonomy): Eukaryota > Metazoa > Chordata > Mammalia > Eulipotyphla > Talpidae > Uropsilus > Uropsilus gracilis. Next base: position 22,372 of record PVHY01004875.1, read on the forward strand.
GAGAAAAGAGAATCATGTGTTATATCCAAATGGGGTATATCTCAGGGATGCAAGACAGGTTCAGTATTTGAAAATCAATCAGTTCAATGCATATTCATGGATTAAAGAAGAAAAATGGTATATTAGTAGTTTAAGAAAAAGCACTTAACAAAACCCAGCAACTACTTACAATAATATTTCATAGTAAACTAGAAATAGAAGAGAGTTTCCTCTGCAGTTTGAAAAATTTCTAAAAAAAAAAGTGTAAAGATAACATCATACTCAATGCTGAAAACCCAAAACTTTCACATTAAGATCAGGAAAAAGAAATGATTGTTTCTGCCTCCTCTCACTACTGCTTTCAACAGAGTATTAGAAATCTTAGCTAATGCTATAAGAGAAGAAAAGAAAATGTATACCTATTAGAAGGAAGAAGTATTTTTTTATGGATGAGAAGATCATATATATAGAAAACCTGAAAGATCTGGTAAAAATCTTTTAGAAAAAATAAACTATAAGTTAGAGAATTGACTCTATCTGATTTTGAGACTTACTATAATGCTAAATTTATCAATATAATAAATTGACAAATTTATATATAAATGTATGAATAGAAAAGAATAGAGATATACTTAAAGGAATACAATCAACTTATTGTTGGCAATGGTGGAAAAGGAATAAAATGGAACAAAAATGACTTTTTAGCATATGGTGCAAGTGTAGCTGGACATCGATGTATAAAAAGGAGTAACTCTAGATTGCTCCTTATACCCTTTACAAAATTTAACCCAAAATAGAACAGACTTAAGTATAAAATTAAAAAAAAAACCTACAAAATATCTAAAGATAACACAGGGAAAAACCTAGATAACCTTGGGTTTGGTGATATCTTTTAAGATTCAACACCAAAGACAAAATCCTTAAAGTAAATAATTGAGAATTTGGACTTCACAAAAGCTAAACAGATTATACTCTTAAAAAGACATAATCAAGATTCGAGTAAGAGAAGTCAAAGTCTGAAGAAAATGTTTCCAAAAGATATTTTTGAAAAAGGAATGATGTGGTTTTACAACTCAACAAAAAGACGAAACAAGTAAAAATGGCCAAAGACCTTGTAAGGCTCTTCAAAGTAGATATGAGTCTTGTGAAAAGTCTTATGAAAAAAATGCTTTAGAGCATAAATTATCAGTGAGCAGCAAATTAAAAATCACCAGCGAGATAACAGCATATAACTCTTAGAAAGACCAGAATTCAGAATAACAGTAAAGCCAAATGCTGGTAAGGATGTGTAACAAATGGAACTCTCATTCACTGCAGTTTAGTTTGCAAAATGTATGCAGTTTTAAAAGACACTGACAGTTTTTTACAAAACTAAATACACTTTTCTTACAAAACATACTCTTGCCATATGAGTCAGTAATTATAATACTCTCTGGTATTGATATAAAGGAATTGAAACAGTATATTGGAACAAAAACCCACATATGATATTTAGAATGGTTTGATTCATTAGCCTCTTGCACAGTTGTTATGCTCCAGAGACATCTCATGTGGAAGGCGGTGATAAGATTCATTCTGTGGCAGGTAGGGGCCATCTCTGCAGATGGCACAAAATTTGTGGGTGTGTTGCCACTTCTGGAAGGATCCTGCACAGGATTCACAGTCACACACTGCACATAAAACCAGCAATTTCCCTTTGTCCTTAACATATGGTAAATTTGGCTTCCCTTCAGGATAGGTTTGAAAATTCAGCCTTCGCTGGCTATACCACCAATACACCTTTATTCACTACAATGACTTCTTGAGAAGCTGATACAACTCTTCTTGGTTTGGGTGTTGTGAAGGATGGCAATGCATTGCTCCTGCAGATTTAACAAGCATGCCTTTTGATACCGTGACCATTGGGAGCACTTTGTGATGTTGTGATGTTGAGTACATGAACTGACCAGTGTAGATACTTTTAGCAGTAATGAACATTTGCATGTTTCTTCCGTCTGTCCCTCCGTCCCTCCGTCCCTCCGTCCCTCCGTCCCTCCGTCCCTCCCTCCCTCCCTCCCTCCCTCCCTCCCTCCCTTCCTTCCTTCCTTCCTTCCTTCCTTCCTTCCTTCCTTCCTTCCTTCCTTCTTTCCTTGCTTCCTTTTCTTTTTTGAGATTGGGTCTTGCTATTTTTGCCTGTTGAATCGCAGGCTCACTTTGTCCGGGTTACCACAGACTCATGCAATCCCCAGCTTCAGGTTCCCTGGTAGCTGGGGTTACAGGCATGCACCATCATGCCCAGCTATATTTTTTTGGAACTAGGTCTCACTACGTGTCTCCCGGGCACTCGAACCACTATCCCTGGTCCTGGCTGTGGCTTCCTAGGCTGCCGCTTACAGGCATGCACCACCATGGCCAGCCTTAGCACATGTTTCTTATAACGATATAGGTTTTGGAAGACAACTTTATAACGACAACATGCTTTGTACTTTTTTTCTCCAACCAGTCCACAAATTCTTTAAAACCAGGGTATCATTGGTCATTTGTAATCTTTATATATGATTTTATATATACATATATGATATTATATATGGCTAGTAGAGGCTCAGTGAAATCAACTGATTAAAAGTAAGATGGCTTTAAAATATATTCATAATCATTTTAAAATTGTAAAAATAATTTAAAATATTAAAATTCAACTAAAAGGGTCACAGATGTAATAGAGAATTCTAAGGTTAACAAACCCTGGCCATCTCAAATACAGACAGTTTCCCTGAGCATGTGTCTCTGATACACAGAAATTCCCCAGAACTGTTCTCTAAAAGCTGGGGTTTGACAACCTCCAGACAGGGAAAACAATGGGTAGAAGACTTAATCCTACAGTTTGCTGAAGATAGACGAAAAAAGTCACATTTCCCCATTTTCCTTCTAGTTTCTTCCAGATCACACAATAGACAGTGACTCCTGCCCATTTTCCTCAGACAGATGGCTTGGTAAATTGATTAGCTGAAAACCCAAAGTGGTTATTATGGCATTTGCTAAAGACTATTTTTCTTGGCTAATTATCCAGTTTGAAGTTTTGCTAATCTATCCTCTCTGACTTAATGTTTACAAAGCTTTTGTCCCATGACTGATGAGTTCTTTGATGATTGTAAATTCTGCTTAGGTCACTGAAACACACAAAAGCAATAGAATGATTTTAAATCACTGAAATACCCATGCCAGCACTTATTGTTGCCTGTTTTTTTTTTTTTTTTTTGATATGGGTTATTCTTACTGGCTAAGATGATATTTCATTGTGGTTCTAATTTATATTTTCCTGATTACAAACCTACAAATACAATGCATTTGTAATATCATGGATGGATCTAGAGGGAATCATATTAGTAGAAATAAGACAGACAGAAAAAGACAGAAACCATATGGTCTCACCTATAGATAGGATATAGGAATAACAACCAAAAGACCAAGAAAAAGTCAAAATAAGCTAACAACAGAATTGGGCAATTAGCTCGAAAGTGGGGGGAGGGAGAAATCAAGGATTATATATTATATACATATGTATATATTACACACATATATGTATATATGCAAACATATGCAAATGTACATAAGTATGTAAACAACATGATTAATAAAAATTTAAAGTAATAAATCACTGAAATACACTACTTAGGGAACTTGATTCGACTAGAAGGGAAGATTGCTTATTCCAGGAGTATACCAGTTCATTTTGGGCTTCAAAAAAAGTACAATACATCTGTAGGAATGGATTTCATCTTCCTCATCATCAGTGAATTCTACGGGAGCCATTATCAAATATACACCTTATCTCATCAGTTTTAGCTATCAACCAAACAATTCCACTTGCACTGTACATGGTATTCTCATGGTTGTTCTTCAACTGTGGATCCCAGATAAGCAGAATCAACATCACCTGAGTTTGAACTTGAGAATGCAGTTTCTGGGGACTGACTATAATAAATTAGAGACTTGGTAATCTAATAAGTCATCCAGGTGATTCAAATGCATGCTTACATTTCAAGAACAAATGAAACAGAATAATGCCTTAGAGAAAACACTTTTATTTTATTAATTTTTTATTTTAGGCACAAAATAGGCTTCTATTATCTAATACTTTTTCACTAAAGAGAGAGTTGTGAGCTTAACTTTGGTGCAAAATTCAAGAAGGTGATGAATGTTTGGGGTAAAATAAGATCCTGTATCTCCAGTTCTCTTCTATCATATATGACCTCCAGAAGTTTTAATTAAGATTAAAAATCTCTGAAGACTAGCTCTTTACTGAGTTTATCATGGTTTCTACAGAAATTAGGGGCCACTCCATATATTATCTATTCTAGGAAAATTCATGTATTACAACACCTTGTTTCAAATCAGAAAATACAAGACAAATTCCAACCCATGAAGAATCTCCCAAATGAACACATTTTCAAAAGAATTTTGCTTGAATGGGCAACTTCTAAATGAAATTTCCAAAAGTATGTGAATCTCCCAAATGAACCCATTCTCAAAAGAATTTTCCTTGAATAGACTACTCCTAAATGAAATTTCCAAAGATATGTGGATATGGGTTGATATGATTAGAACTGCTGAGTCCGTATGATATCTTTGGTTACAAGTAACAGAAAATCTTTTTGCAAATAACCATTTAAAAAAAGGAATATGTATGTGTTGCTTTCTGTAAAGTTAAAATCAGTATCACTTGTGCCAGAGGGTCGTTATTTTTCATCTCTTAGTCCTACTTCTTTCCTCCTTTGAATTATTCTCAGGCAGCATCACCTGAAATGATGACAAGAATGGTTTCTAACAGCTCAATAATTATTCACTAATACAGGTAAAAGAAAGATCCTTTTTTCTAATAGCTTCACCATAAGTTCAGTTTAGGCTTTTATTGACCCGCCTTGGCTCATATACCTATTCCCTTACCAATTAATCAGGAAGGCTCATGCTAAATTGACCTGGTCTAGGGTAGAGGTAATGTCAGCAAAAAAATCTAAAATAAATGGAAGTACTTACTCAAGTGGAAGATAAGGGGCCCTTTATCTAAGCAAAATATAATAGGCTGGCAAAAACAGCGATTTCTATTACAGAATTCAAGAAAACATGTAGATCAGAGTTTCAGGGAAATGTTGCTGTTTGGCCCTGTCATCTAAATATATTTTAGGGGCCTTTATTCTAATGCCAGAATATACAGGGACAAATAAAAACCACTGAATCCAATATTGGCTAATGACCCCAAGCATTCATTTTACTGTTCACTTTATGAATAATGCATATTCATATGGTAATATATGAAGTGATGGAAGGAGTGGTCTGCACAGCTATAACTTTTATTCACTTATTAGGAGACTAGTAAGGAAGACTGGGGGAAAATGCATAACAATCAATTATTTAAAATATTAGGGCCAAGTGGTTGCCAAGAATTCAGCTTTGAGAAAAAAATTTAACAACGCACTATTTAAAAACTGGTTCATAACTGTATGATTGTTTTTTTCATTGAATATTTTCAAAAGCAGTACTTGACTTAAAAAGCACAATCTTGCTTCTTTCTTCCATTCTGAAGATATATTTATTACAGCAACTAACTTGCCATCTTAAAACAGTCGGAATCTGGCAAATCCAGACCTATGTACATAAACTTTCCCATGTATAATGAAGAGTCACTTTAATTTTCACACTAAAAATGAAATGGTAAGGGTGGAACAGCAAGTATGAAGTGGTTATATGTGTGATGGCAAGTGTGGAAAGACCATGGTGTAATGGTAAATGCGGCTGGCAAGTGTGGAACATGTTGTAGTGAATTACTGTTGATGTGACTGTTTTGTGATGCAGTCTGTCTTCAAGTAAGGAGAGTTAGGAAAATCTGGAAGAAATATCAAATGTTACACCTCACCGCTTTTCTATCAGATGGAATCCTACCAAGGATTAATTTTGCTGTTTCCTGGCCAAAATGTACCAGGCCCTCCCTTTCTGGTATTGTCTGAGTGGATTTGGGATATTACCTGCTACACGACTTAAGGGAAAAGGAACAGTATCAGATTTCTGCTTGCTGGTATTGACAGCCTGTTTCCCAGACAATTCAGACAAAAGAGCACTGTATGTAAATGTGAATCTTCTCACCTTTCAGAGTTCCAAGGTATTACAAAAGTGTGAATTATATGGGACCAACGAGGAAGGAAACTCAGATTTGAAACTACAGGGTGTACTCTGAACTTAAGACAGATCTGGGATCAAATTTCAGTTCCACCTTTTGTATGCCCTGTGTTCTGGGAAAGTGACAATCAAACACAGGCTTCCTGCCTGGTGGCAGATTACATTTAGCAGATTACACTTAGCGCTCATTCTGAATAACAAAACTGATGTAAAACAAAGTAAAAAAATCTTTGGGGGCCATTCTTACTGGTGTCAGGTGGTATCTCATTTTGGTTTTGATTTGCATTTCCCTGATTTCTAGTGACATTGAGCAATTTTACATGTGCCTGATGGTCATTTGTATTTCCTCTTTGGAGAAGTGTCTTTTTAGCTCTCCTCCCCATTTTGTGATTGGGCTTCTTGTTCTGTTTTTGTTTAGTTGTGTGAGTTTCTTATGAATCTTCATTATTGATCCCTTATCACTTTTGTGGAGGGCAATTTTTTTTCCCATTCGGTTGGGTTTCTTTTTGTTTTTTTTCTGTTGTCTCTTGCTGTGAGGAAGCTTTTTGGTTTGATGTAGTCCCATCAAAAAAATGGGCAACAGGGAGTGCTGGTGTGGATGTGGAGAGAAAGGAACACTCTTACACGCTGATGGGATTGTAATTTGGTCCAGCCACTATGGAAAGCAGTGTGGAGGACACTCAAACTAATGAAAATGGAACTATCATTTGACCCAGCAATATATCTTCTGAAAATCTACCCAAGGAGACCTCAATGTAGGTATAAAAGGACACCTGAACCTGGATGTTTATTGCAGCACTATTTATAATTGCAAGAACATGGAAACAACCCAAATGCCCAAAACAGATGATTGGATGAAAAAGTTGTAGTATATATACACAGTGGAATATTACTTACCAGTTAAAAACAACAAATTTGATAAATTATGATAACATGGATATACCCAGAAGAAATGATATTGGCAGAAACAAGTCAGAAAGAAAAAGACAGAAACCAAACAGTTTCACTAATATATGGACAACCAAACAAAAGTGCACTGCTGGGGGTGGGGAGGGACCAGCTGGAGTGGCCAGGGAGGGGTGGTGTGTGACCCCCAGGGATTACAATAATGTGAAATATAATTAATTAAATAATTTTTTAAAAAGCCTTTGGGAAAACAGATACCTTATTCAGAAGAACATCAATTTAAATGAAAGGAAAATATTACTTGGGTAGAGAGGAAAGGGAACACACATAAAGGAGGTGTGACTGTCATACAAAGCTCCCCAAAGGTATTGACTTGGCATGTGCCAATATTGGGGTCTCTAAGCACAGCACTGCCCTGGATAAGGGGATGTATGAACAGGCATCAATGATGAAGGGTTCATTGCTAGAGAGCTACAGAAGCTCAGAGCAAGGACTACTAGCTTGATTCTGAGGCTTAAGATAACACAGAACAACTGTAGCCACAATCAGGTCAGAGCATCTGAACTTCCCTACTTCTCAAGAGGCTACTTCTCAATCCCAGGTTAAGATATTCAAACACTTGCTGAAATCAGGTGCAAAAAGGAGGCAGAAGCCTCAACTACCAACAAACCACATTTAAAATGCGACTTCTGCCATCTAGGTTCCCTCAGGTTCGTACAACCCGCACATAGCAGTTGCTAGTCAAATGCAATTTAACAAAGAATTTTATTTACAAAGGGATTCAACAGGGAAAAGCAAAATGTCCTTAAAGTCACAAGTGGCAGTTATCTTACCTCAATCACCATTTAGTCCAAAAGTCTCAAACACATGTCCAAGATGGTGCCCCTTTGCACCTCCAAACCTGTGGCAGACACTCTGCAAATCCCAGTCTTTCTCTGGCATCATCTTTCCTTCTTCTCTCCAGTGTTCCTGATGCTCCACTTCTCCAAGGTACTTCAAACTTTTTCCACAATTGCTGATGCACAAATCAGCTTTCCAAATCCCTGGCCTCTCCAGGTACTGGCTCACTATGCCACCTTGCTGCGGTGCCACACTCTCCACGCCAGCCACTCTTCTACCAGCCACTCTTCTATTGACCACTTTTCTACCGAATACCATGGCTCCTTGCCACCACCAGCTCATTCTTCCAGGGGGATAGTGTCCAACATGGTCAAAATGGCTACTCTTTCACCTACTTGCCACTCTCATGTTTTTCCTCCTCAAAAAGTGTCTCCTCTAGGTGATACATTTTCTCTTTTGGGTCCACACCCAGAATTTACAACAAAGTAAAAGTTCCCTTCCTGTTTAGGCCTCTTTTATCTCTGTGTTTTTCAGAGACAGTTAATGGCATCAATGCCTAAATTTTAATACTGCCCATATTGGGATCTTAGCTTCAACACTGCACATATTGGGTCCTGGTTTCATTGTCACCCTCCACAAAGAAATATTTCACAGCAGAAAGGTCAAATTCCTGACTTACTGGAATGTCTATTGCTCCAGATCTTTATACTTACTACCCCTCTCCTGTACCAGTCCCACAAATAGTTCAATAGGTAAAAAACCAATAGGTAACAATTATCCTTATTAAGATCCATACAAAATTTAAAAAATGAGATATATAAAAACATAGTATGCCAGAGCAAAAAATTCCCTGGAAGTATTTTGTGGTCAGTGGATTTGTAGAGCATGATAGAAGGGAAATTCAAGGCAAATGACCTGGAAACACTTGTGGAACTTAAAATAAAATAGAGGATCTAAAGCAACAATAGAATAAAGTAAACAAAAATATGAGGCAGCTTCATTCAGAAATGATGGAGTTATGAATCTTGTATTAATAAATCTTTATATATACATGTATATATTTACATATATACATTTATATATATAGTCTTACTGTGGTATAAATAAAAGGAAAAGATGATAAGAATGAAAAAAGTGGCTGGAAAATGTATCTCATTAAAACTGTGGGGATATAAAAAACAGGAAAAGATGCATTCATATCTAAAACTTAGACTATTTCAACTGCAATAGACAGAACACCAGGATCAAATCACATAAACCACATGTCATGATATGGAGAAAGTGAAATCAAGTGCTTTTACTGGAAAGTGAACTATGTTCTCCATTTCCAAGTTTTCCAAGTTTAAATTCTCTGCAACATATTTCCACATCACACATTACATAGTGATTGTTACTTCCTTTCAACATATGAAATATAACGCAAATGATGTGTGTTGCCATAGCAGCTGTTTTCTTGTTTGCACTTTTTTAAAATTATATTTTCCAGTAGATCATGTTGGTGCCCTGATAAGAATCCTTTAAAAAGGCTTTGAATATTGACTGCAAACATTTCACAGCTTCCCCCTTTTCAGAGAACTGCTCTCAATTTAGCTCAAACCACATTGACCAAGAGTCTATGTCTTGATTTCCAAACCAGGGGCAACTCATAGCCTAATAGTTTCTTAAAGTACAAAAGGCTGAGTCAAAAAATACAACATTCTTAGAATATCAAAAGCTTGCATCAAACCATAACTTATTTCCTTCCTCTGATCCACCATCCTGCTTCCCTTCCTCTCCTGAGGACCTTCTCTACAAAAGTCTTACGTGCTAAATCCCTTCTCAGCTTCTGTTTCTGTGGGACCTAAACTGAGTCAATTATTCAACTTGTTATATTTAGTTTATCTTTAATCTTTTTTTTATCTCTAAGCTTCTTAATCTGAAACCATGTATTAACTCACAATAAATTTTTAATATGAGTTAACTCTTCATATATAATGAACCCCTCAGGTTGGTACCCAAGATCAGCATATTTAGCTAGTTCCCAGGAGAAGCTGATGCTGCTGGACTGGGAATCATGCTTTGAATGGCAAGTTCTAATATGTACAATTATTTTGAACTGAACACAGTGTTTAGTGTCATGTTTTCAACCCAATAAGCACTAAGAAAATATTTCTTATTGGGTTACAAATTGATTGAAGAACTTCAGGAACTTAAGATACTTTGATTGGAGTGAAACTGACTTAAGAACTATATTTCTATATTTGGATGTGGGACATTCTTGCTGGGAAGCATGTTTTTAGTTGTTCTCCCCATTTATAACTGTTTTTTTTCCTTGCTTTTGTTAAGTTGTGTGAGTCCTTTGTATATTTTTGTTATCAGGCCCTTGTCACTTTTTTGGAGGGCAAAAATTTTTACCCACCGGTTGGGTTTCTTTTTGCTTTCTCTGTTGTCTCTTTTGCTGTACAGAGTTTTTTAGTTTGATGTAGTCTCAGCTGTTTATGTTTTCCTTCATTTTTTTACCTGCTATAGATGTGTCCAGAAATGGATTTCTGAATTGTAACTCATGAAGGTTTTTGCCCAGGTTTTCCTCTGTGTATATTGTGGTTTCTGGTATTACTTCCAGGTCTTTTATCCATTTTGAGTTGGTTTTTGTACAAGGTGTTAAGGAGGTTAAGGTTTTGCATGTCTTGCCTAATTTTCCCAGCACCATTTATTGAAGTGGCTGTCCTTGTTCCAAAGTAAGTTTTTCACTCCTTTATCAAAGATTAGTTGACTATGTATGTGTGGTTTTATTTCATGGCACTAAATTATGTTCCATTGGTCCAATTGTCTGATTTTGTACCAGTACCAAGCTGTTTTAATTACTACAGCCTTGTAGTGTAGTTTGAAGTCCAGAATTGTAATATCTCCATTCTCTACTTTTCTGGTCAGGAGGCTTTTTGATATTCAAGGTCTTTTTATTCCATATGAATTTCAGTAATTTTTTTGTTCTATCTCTAAAGAATGTCATTGGGATTTTTATAGGGATTGCATTTAATATGTGCTGGCATGGATGTGTAGAGAAAGGAACACTCTTACACTGCTGGTGGGAATGTAAACTGGTCCAGCCACTATGGAAAGCTGTGTGGAGGACCCTCAAACTAATGGAAATGGAACTATCATTTGACCCAGCAGATGCTCTTCTGGGAATCTACCCAAACGAGACTGTGATGTAGGTATAATGGGACACGTATGCCTGAATGTTTACTGCAGCACTATTTATAATTACAAGGACATGGAAAAAAAGCCAAATGTCCCAAGACAGATGACTGGAATAAAAAGATATGGTACATATTCACAATTAAAAATGACAAATTTGACAATTTTATGATAGCATGGATTACTTATAAGAAATCATATTAGCAGAAACAAGTCAGAAAGAAAAAGACAGAAACCAAATGGTTTTACTAATATATAGGACATAGGAAAAATAAACAAAAAATCATGAGGAAAAATCAAAACAAGCTAACAACCAAACTGAAGTACACAACTTGTGGGGGCGTGGTGTGGGAGAGGGTGGGAATGGTCAGGGAGGGAAGGTGTGGGCGAACCCCGGGGATTACAAAGATGTGAAATTTATACATAAATAAATTATTTAATATAAAAAATCTATGTTCCTTAAAAATATAGAGATTCTCTGTTCTACATTTGTAAGACTTTCTTTAAAAGTTACCAGAAAAGGAATTTTGAAAAAGTTTCCAGATAGCCTGCAATAAAAATATTTTCTGAACCTAATTTCTTCTGTTCTAGGGCCCTGAGCTAAGGGGCCAATTAGTAATGGACCAGTATTTCTCAGATATGCCAACAGAAATTGAAAACGGCAATTTTGGAGAAGAAGTAGATATGATTTCTTATTTGCCATGGGAAATCCAATGTCCATGCCTGGCATCAACTTCTGAGTTTAATCTTAAAGTCAGTTATGCTTGAGCATTTGATTTATTTCTAGAAAGGATAATGATTGCAGTCAGATTTCTGCTGGGGTCCTGGGGCCATGGGTGGCTTCATCCCAGTGCTTACAGCTTGGCTGTCCCTCTGACATTATATCCTACTAATTATAGCTGAGATACCAATCTATCTGTCATTTCTGGAATCCTGCAGTGTCAAGCTCTACTCTCATCTTAAAATGTGATTCTTTAGTTTCAGCAGCAGCTTTTCTTTTGGAACAAAGGTTTCTGTTCATTATTTCGTCTCTTGTGAGAGCAAGAAAAATAATGTAAGCTTAATAAATCCTAACATCTATTCTCTGGCAATGTATAAAGCAGAGCCATTTCTTTCCTATAAGGAATTGCCTGGAGACCTAGGTGAACAAGTACCAACATCTGTGGAGGAAGGACTAAGCCAACGACATTTTTGTAATGGAGGTGATTGAATTGCACAGTTAAAGTTGAGAACCATCAGTAGAGACTAATTGGGGCAATATTACGCCTTTAATTTTATTTACAGAGAAAGCTATGGGTACATGTAATGCTGAAGAACATATGTTTTGTGATAGGCAAATGCTGATGTAAATCTTAGCACAGTCATGGAACAATTGGGTAGGGGTGTTAAATGTAAGTTGACTAATATCTAAGCCTCAATATGCTCATGTACAAAATGGGTACTATACCAGTTAATAACTTCCTCCAAGAAATGAGCTCATATTTAAACTCTGATATACAGTAAGTGCTCAATAAATATGCATAGCTATTATTACTGTTTAGTTGTTATTATTACTGAGGGTGCAGACAAGGGAAGGATCCAGCTAAAATTAACAAAATTTCTTGGACAACCCACAGCAAAACACTGATGCCTAAATATTTGCACCAGTTTAGCAAAGTCAACCAGATGACTCACACAATGCTGCAAAATAATAGTTGGTTTTTATTTTAAGCCACTATGTTTTAGGGTGGTCTGTTAAATGGTAGAAGTTAATTGTTATAGAACATCTAGTGAAAAGAAATTTTAAAAAGAATAAAGATAATGGGAACTGGACATAATGAAAGTCACATTTCACAATTACCAAAAACATTATTTTTGGGTGGGTCTCCTGGGCAGAGAACACATAATATAAATGAACACACATTTATTTATTCCCCTCCAAATAAAATGTATATCATGGAGGCTTTGGAATAGAGTTTTCTTGTCATTTATTTGAAACATGGTTTATATGTTGTTGTTTCAATCCACAGACTATAGACAACCAGGAAGTCTCTGGTAAGGTAAGCCTCTGGTAGATTATGTTCCAGACAAAACCCAGATGAACTTCTAGTGTATAGACCACAGAAAAACTAAATGAATAATAGATTGTACCACTTTTACATTTAGACTTAAAGGCTTTGGCAGAAACTACAAGTTATAGGCCTATCTACAAATTCATCCCAAGTAGTGGAAATCAAGGACAGAGAGCAGTGGGGAAATTACTAATTTTGCTTTTTAAAGAAAATGCCTCCAAGGAACTTGGACACATAGCATTTATCTTCATAGAGCCATTGGAAAACTGAAAAAAAGAAAAGAAACTGTAAGGTCATGAGCTAGTGGTACTATGTGCTTATCGGTGCTGAGACCTCAGATGATCAGATCCACCCCTAGATAGAGAAAATAAGAACTGCCAACCACCTCCTGGAACACAGTTGTCATTTTGTAAATACACTTACTTTCAGCCTTGTAAGATATAAGTGTCTAAGAATGTAGAATCTAATCATTCTATGCAAAGTTATGTTAGTGTTTCATTTCCTTTAAATGTCAAAATAAATTTGACAAGGAGGCTTACTGATAGCCATTTGACATAAAATATTCCACTTAGCAGTGTTATTGTTTGTGCTCACTTTGACTTAAATTTTTTAGCAATCTACAATATGGAAGACAGGAACAGAAAGAAGTAAAGTTGCTATCTTAGGTTGGTGAAATCACAAATTTTATGATGAGGATGCTGCAACCCCAGGAATTATGTATGGCTGGACAGATAATTTTCAAGTTAAGGGTATTTACCTACCTTCTGTAGGTAATGGGACTAGATGGAACTTAGAGTGACCAGGAACCAGTGCTTCAGAATGACTAACCTTCAGAAGGTCAATACCCTAAAGAGAATCATCAGACAAAGCAACAAAGAGTTAAACATCAATGTATGGATACTGCTACTTGTGAAGAGAAGAGGACTGGATTGCAATAAGGTCAACATTAAGAAAATGGCCATTGGAATGTTGAAAACACTTGAAGAAAGGATATGATTGTGCCAACTAGAAAAGTTGAGTGAAGGTATTTTTGGCTAGACACACATCTTGTGGAATATTATGGCTCCATGATAGACTTGTGTTTATGTGGGAAAAAGAATTGATTTGGTATCATCAATCACCAGGATCACTGGGGAGAGTAAGAACTGGAAAATAAGCTCTGGGTTACATGGTGGGTGCCTAAGAACACTCTGATAAGAATCTATTATGTAATAAATGGAGAGGGGAAGGTTGGAGGCAGACTATTTAATGAAATATTGTGATATCACAGATGAAGACAGCCTGAAATAAGGTGCTATGCTCCTAGTCAAGCAGGGTTTGTATGTGAATGATTTACAAAGGAGGTGGTTTCAAAATTATGCTTAAAGGGATATGGAAAGTGAGGAGAGGAGACAAGGTGGTCAAAGGAGTATGTGAGTTCATTAGGTTCAATTTCATCTTCAGATTGAGGTCTCTGGCAAAAAAAATGAATTTCACTATGTATCCTTGCCAGTCAGTCTTTGATTAGAAGCTATATTGATGGAAACATGAATTTTGAGTCACTTATGGGTGTTTCTAAACGAGAAGCACACACATCATTTTTTTTTTTTTTTTTTTTTTGGTGCAGAGTGACTTGTTGCACAGGTATAACATTTAAAGTTATACCATATGTGTATATCCAGGATCAATAGCCAGTTTGGAAATACTTTCCTGATTTACAAAGTCATCAATAAATTTGCAACTTCCCACAAAGAAAATCCATTGTATGGATATACATACATATCTTTTTTATTTTTGTTTTTTCTGAGTTTGTAAACAATGTCAACATGTTTGAACTATTTTCTCCACTGTCTGAAAGTGATGAATATGTGCTTGCTGAAGTGTTTAAGATTCCTACCCGAAGTCCTTGGAGTTTGATAAAATCAAATTCCACTCCAGTAATCCATAAATGACCAGTATCCTATCCTACCTAAAAGGGAAGCTCACCAAAAGCTTGTTGAAAATAGATGACTTGAGCCATGTGTCAAAATAGGAAAAAAGCAAGATTAAAAAATGTCTACTTTTCTTATCTGAGTGAGATGTTTGTTTTATTTTAAACCAACATAATATAAGGGAAGTTATTTCTTCAGGAAACATCAGATATTCAATACACTATTTGACTATTCTGAGCAGTTCAGAGAGACAGATCAACATGACATGTGGCTGGGAATATCAAATATACATCATGTAGAATAAGGTAACTATTGACCTATTGTCACTTCATAATAGTATTCTTGTTTGCAACACTCAGAAATTTCTTTTAGATGTTCCTTGTCATCCTTTTCCATGCAATATGCAAGACTTTACTACATAATCATTTCAGTAAACACATTTTTTTCATAAATTCACTGAATTCTACAACTTGACTTAGGGTGTACGGAACTTGGTCCAGGTGATTCCCTTAGATTATTTTTTATATTATCTTTACAATAATCTTGGAAGGTAAAAATTGCTGTGTCTGCTTTACAAATTAATACATGGGGGCAATAAGGCAGTTTCTGAGCTATCAGCAAAGTTGATGCTTTTTCCAAAGTGTCTGGTAGCTTCAGAAACCCTATTAAAACTGTAGCCTTTTAGATTACATTTGGGTGCTTGTGAATGACAATTGTTCATTGATTGAATTTCAGGTATACCAGTAGTGGCTTCTAGTTTATTCTACATTATCATAACCATCTCCCCATCATCTTGGATTGAATAGTTCAAATCAACAAGGGGAAAGAAGGGTAAAGGATCCTTTCTTGACCCCAATAAGATTTAAAGTTGCAGAGAAATCCTGAATCTTCTTCCTTAGTAGTAGTGGCCTACCTAAAGTGACTTCCGTTACAGCTCTAAAGAACAGAAGTGATAACCACGCACAGAAAAGAAAAATTAAATCAAATCAAACAAGCACAACTTCATTTTATATTAATTCTAAACAACACATTTAAGGAATTGAATTAAATGAATGATATTGACCCAGATGGAAGTACCTAGTGCCTGTCAATGTGATAGGAATAAATACAGACTTGGAGTCTGTGAGAGTAAGATTATAGGAATTGAACAGGTGCAAGATTTCAGCAGGAGGCCTGTGTGACTCACTTTCCAGTCTCCTGTCAGGAAATCCTCAAGAAGTGGGCAAGAAAAGTTTGCTTTACTGCCTTCAGTGTTAAAGCAAATTGTAAATAGATTTGGAAAGCCAGTAGATTTATTATTAACTTTTCCTGCAATTTTCTTTCATAGGGAAACAACATAGAATTACACGTCTCCATGATATACATGGCTCTGCTCCCAGGGCCACTGGCTCAACAAACTTGCCCTGCTTCTCTCAGAAACTGAGATTGATTTTGCTCCTCTGGGTGCAATGCAGGAGAATTATTTTTTAAACAGAAAGAAAAACCTTTCAACTCAGAAGTAAGCTCTGAATGAATAAATGCATAGATGAGACCTCTTTGAGGCGTAGTTTGATATGAGATGGAATAGGACAGAGTTAGGAAAGACATATCTGATATAAGAGGAATAGTTGTGAGGAATGAATTTCATTAGGGAAAAAAATCCCAGGGAAAAATATTTTTTTTTATCTTTTTAAGATAAAATATAAAGAGAATCACTATTAATGAGCAAATTGTTTTATTTATCTTTTCATTTCGGTCATATAGATAGAGATGGATGCTTTGGAAAGATGACCTATGATCTGAAGGTGAGGCCCCTCAATGTTTGACCCAACTCCCAAGTTTTATATCGATTTTCCTCTACCTAGAAAGAAGTTATTCTTCTTGAAACTGATGTGTTTATCATTTTATGAAAACACACTGTAATAGCCAAGGTTACATTAGAGAAGTTGGATCACAAAGGCTATAAACACATATAGGTCTGTAATAGGAATTTTGCCTGTAACAATTATATGGCAGCACAATAGACAATCTCTATAAGACTGTGGTTTCGTGTTGATGCTGAATTTGAAGTTCTAGGGCAAGCATGTGGGAAAGGAACTTGAAGTAAAGTTTGAGAGATAAAAGACAAGTCTGAGTTTACAGGGAGGGACTAGAACTCCTTACAGTCTTATTGCTTCTCACCTTGGTGGTACTTGTGTTCTGTAGAAAATGGAGATTTGTTATGAGCTAAGTAGACACCTGAATCAGAGTCAGAGAAGATCCAGGAAAAGGAAAAGACAAAGCCCAGCTGCTGTTCCAGTCTTAGCTCTACCTTTCAAATCTATGGCAATATCTCTCATGCCCCATCCTAAACAGAAATAGGAGAAGGGAATTATGGAAAGCATACTAGAGTTCAGTCACACTGGTATATTACAAAGCCATCATCCCTACTTTCATGAAAATATACTGATAAATACCTTAAAATAGTTTGTAAAACTAGAGGGTGAGACACAGAATGAGAAAGAATGATTCCACTGACCCAAGGAAGTTGCATAGCCAAATCCATGGAGAGACCTAAGTTTTACCATGCAAACATATCTACACAATAGTTATCAAGATTCATTGTGTCTGCTTTTCCCATGAAGGTGTCCTCAGTTTTCTCTCTAAAATCAAGAACTGAAATATACATTATCACATGCACATAGTGTATCTCAATATAAACATTACATGGTAGAAGATCAAACTCATCTGAAGTCTCTGAGATACAACAGTTCTTTTTATCTTTAATGACATACCCAACATGACCACTATTCTCTATGGGTTCATTACTAGATCAACTTCTGGTTTCCTCTGGTAATATTATATTGGAGTGTGTCCATTTTTTAATATTGTCCATTTCTAACTCAAGGCTTTGCTCAGTCAACTTAATCCATTGAGCTGGAAATACAATGATATACAGTGTAGGTTACAATCTACATGAAAATATCAAAGTGACATTAGAAGTTGAGAGTTCTATAGTTAGGCTGATTGATGAATATGTGCAGGCAATATAGATCCAGTTATAATGAAACACTTATCACTAAAATATCATAAAATATGTTATTGTCATATACCTGTGTGTAAGCTATTGTTGTTGTTAGTGTTGTTAATATCAATGAACATATGAGAGACTATCCTAGGGAGAGTAAGAATCATGAAACAACATAGAATATGGGACTTCAAACAAAGAAAAAGGGGCCCTATGTGTGAATAAAGACAAGAATAGAGATTGAGGAAAACCTTCGTTGGGAGGTAACAAGAAATGAGACTGATGTGACAGGGCAAGTAAGTTAGTAGCTCTGCTTTTTAAAGTCTAAGAAATTCAAATTTGTATATGGTAGACAAGTCATTTGTGATGTTAGTAATGACCAGATGAAAAATAAGAAATTCCAGAAAACTAGAAGCCTAAGAGCTAGTGCTGACATCTACCTAGTGACAAAAATACAATCTCTATTAATGGGTATGCTTTTGAAATAGTAAAGCAAACAAAACTAAAAGAACTGGCCAGCTACCTACCAACAAAGAACACAGAGCTTTCCCAGTATTCTCAATTCAGACCAAGTCCTACAGGACATATTCCAAAATATAACCTTTCCCCTCATTGAGAGATGGTCAGGCAAAAGACCAGTAGTTACTTTCCCCAAAGTAATGCCCTCTGTGAGAAAAACAAGGAGATCTTCAAAGAGAAAGAACAGTCAACCCCCATATTAAAGACTAATTTTGATGAAGATATGACAGATATTAGTTTCCAAAGCAGTTCACATTATACTATAACTACATTCATCTCCAATTGTTGGGCATGTATCAGGCTCATAAATCTGCTTAGGTTCTTTATTAGTTCTAACAGTTACACAGACACATCAAGCAGCCAGGGATAGGGTACTGGGAGGCATGTGACTGCCTTAGTCCTCTAGGAATCTACACTTTTCCCCTGGGCTCTCTCTCTTCTTTGGCATTCTCTGTTTTCATATATACTATCTCATGCTTGCTCAACTCTCTGTGCTGCTTTATTCCCTCTCTCCTAGGCCTAGGGGTTCATAGATACAGATGCACACACCCACACAATCATAGGGAAGATGCAAGATCATAGGTGTTGGCTATGCAGGCCAATGGAGGAAAAAGCCTAACTAATTCAATTACACTACAACACATAAATCCACACCTATGCCCAAATCTATATCTTCTCACTACTATACTCTCCTTATGTTGATGATCCTCCATCAATATGTCCCTAAAATTAGTGAATCGATAACAATGACAAAAACAACGCTGACTTCCTTAAAGGGCAGTATAATAGCAACCTTGCTCTCTAATTCTGAGGCATTCACCTTGGGTTCTTCTAGTATTCATGCTAATAAACACGCCTTACTGAAGCTGCCACACTAAAGAGAAAGTGTGGGGAGACCATAAGTTTGGAAAGAGATACCTCAAAAAGTTCATTTCCTCCAATCCTCAGTTGTTTGACTCTTCTCACACCAGGTGCTAAAATGTAAATAAGTGAGGTTGGATGAGTATAGACCCAGACTTGGGTTATCCCAACTGATGCCCATAAGCCCAACCTCCGAGTCTTCAAGGTAGGACCCATATGTCATTGGATGGAGATAATCTTTTCACATAATGTTCTGCTTAAATCCCTGATCCACAGAAATGAAGGAAATATTCAAATCCTGTTTTACATCATGAAGTACTTGGGATGGTTTGTTATACAATCTTTAAGGATTTTAAGGTCCTAGTATGAATTTAGATTGATAGAAGAGATAAAAATATATGTGCAACAAAAATCGGAGTAATGTCGAACAGTATTAGTGGAAACGGTTACATTAGTAGTAGTATATTCTGCTGTAACATTGATAATGGTGGTAGAAACAGCAGGGTATACCAAACAGCTAATCCATCTAATTTAAATGTCTTAGATTTATCATTTTAACTAGTTCTTAAAACAAGAAAACAAGATCAGTGTTTTTTGCCATCTCCATATTGAAAAGGGGAAAACCAAAGTATGAAGAGATACAGATATTTGTTGTGAATGATTAAAAGTGCTAGATAGGATAAATTTCCAGGTACTTCAGAGATTTCACACTCAATCACTTGAATGAAGGTACAAAGATAGTAGGCCTCTTAAGTGTAAACTATTTTTTTAAATATTATTTATTTTTTAATTCTTTAGATCACCTCAGTACATTGTTTTTAGGATACCTCCCCCTCCCTCTTACCTCTGGTGCCCCCTCTATACTCTCACAACCCTCTTTTTATCATTTGCTAGTCTGCATTAAGACCATTAGTCTCTTACTTTCCTGTGGCAGTATTCTTTTGTTGGGTGAGGGACTGTGTTGCTGGAACCAGGTGAACCTTGCTGATAGGTTTTCAGTCTTAAATTTGCATTGGGCAGCCAGTATATATATTTATTTGTGGTCTGTTCATGTTTTCTTGTTGCAGGCCGTCTTCTCCAATCTCATCTTTACTGTTTTGCTGCTTTACCTTATGGTTCTGGTGTCTGATTTAGGGGGTCTTGCCCTCTGACCAGTGTCGGTGAAGAAGTTTCTCTGTGG
Organism: Uropsilus gracilis; assembly: GCA_004024945.1. Lineage (NCBI taxonomy): Eukaryota > Metazoa > Chordata > Mammalia > Eulipotyphla > Talpidae > Uropsilus > Uropsilus gracilis. The sequence goes on from PVHY01004875.1 coordinate 42,931, forward strand.
ATACAGGCATCTGTGGATAGCCATTGTAGATCATCTCCTCTGCCTCAGTTTGCAGCTTTGCTCTGGGGCCTATGCCCCCCTTCTTTGGCCTTCCTCTCCTCTCCCATAGTGTGGGGAGGGGGCCTTGCTCTTCTAGAAGGCATCTCCGAATTGAGGTCTTGGGTCTTCCTCACCCAGTTAGTGCATAGGTGCACTTCGTGACCTTGTGTTTCTACAGTTGTTTCTCTTGTCTCGCATACACTGATTCTCTTGGTTATCCATCTGCTGTGCCCAGCTCAGGCTTGTGGGCTGGATTTTTGCATGGTCCCTCACCCATTCTATGATGGGGTTTGTGTTTTGCATGTTCTTGCTCTTCTTGAAGATTAGCTAGAGTGAGAGTGAAATGAAAGGGACATTTCTACCACCACCACCACCACCACCCTGCCTGATGCAAGTACCTTCCTGCATGGGGATGAGGCCCAGATGGCTGAGCATGTGCCCTTCCATGCTCCCCTTGGGCTAGGAATAGGGGGGGAACATAGCTCCATTGATCTGGGCTGCAGATGGCTGTCCCATGCAGCAGCCACCCGCTGGTGGATGGGGTTAAAAAAAAACAAACCCATCTGTACCCTTCCCAGGCTCACCAGACTTGGGGGGGCTTACCCAGGATTCTTCACTGCCTTTGCTCCTTGCTGGCTAGGGAGCTCCGACAGCTCTGGACCCAGGCATACAGGCAGCTCTTTGTAAACTACTATTAATTAGTATTGTTTAACCAGATTCTCTGCCAGGTGCTTAACTAAGAGCTTTAAATAAATTGTTTTATTAGGTTCTGTAGATTAGGTGGTTCTACAGAAGTGTGAGTAAGCCAAGTAACCTAAATGGGCTCTTTATTTGGGGCAAAAGAGATAGGTCAGAAAAATTACATTTTCTTTGTAATGAGTTTTTGCGGTTACTTAAACTAATGCAGAACAAAAGTGCCTAAGGTCAGCTAAATTCCCTTTAAACACTAAAGAAGTAGTCAGAAATATAACAGGAATTGCAGTTTAGATTGTAAATTTAAATGCAAGAGTTCCAAATCACACACAATCTATGTGCACATAAGCAATCACTCATTAATGCCCTTTTATTTTAAGCTGACATTCTCAATAACTTTGAATAGCACAGGAAGAGAATTCAATAAAGATCCAGCCTGCAGGTCTACTTTAAAAAATTATTAATATCCAATGATGCAACATTCATTGAATCACTCATAATAATTTTCAGTACTAGAATAAAATTACCTTCTTTCTCTCTTAGTAGAGTGACTCAAAAATTAAAGCAGATGCAAATATGTGACTTGCCCACATTCTGATTCTTCTATTAGATATTCACATGAAAAATCAAAGCCTTCTCACAAATTAGTTTTTACTGCAAGATAAAATCTAGGCAGATGGAAAAGGAATTTCTCTCTACAATTTATCAACTTAAAATTTTTTTCCCTTAATTATGATGTTGGTTTCCTTTATCATTACTTATATCTGATCAATCAGTGTCTTTAGATTTGGATTAAATTGTAAATCCTTAGAAGGAAAGCACTGTCCTACTTAATTTATTTTTCTACAGCCTTGTACTGCAACCATTCCAATCCAGATGGGTTCATCATCAGTTCTAGCAGCTAAAGAATGTCAGAGCCCTTGGAATTATCTTCATAGAATTTTTAATAATAAACAGAGGTGGGGGGAAGGGAGCAAAAAAACAGCCACTTGAATTTCTTAAGCTCTAACTCTTCTTTGCATTTTCCTTCCCCCCCCCCCCCCAGGTTGACACTGCCCTTTTATTGTCTCCTCATCAGCACAGGTGTGCCCAGTCACACATGCTTACAAGTAAGTACAGGCCTGGGGAACATGCAATACCACAGGTGCTGGTCATAGAAGCTAACACTGGGGAAATCCTGACCAACTCATTTACCCTACAAGCTTTACCTAATAATCTTATGTGGAAAAAGACTTGATATTGGTAGGAATAACCATGATGATTTACATAGTAGCACTTCTACACTATCATCAGGCCCTCTTTATAACATAGTGTGATTTATTTCCATATCCACTATTTGTCCAACCCAAATGAGTGAATCTTAATGATGGCAGTCTATCCTAGCTACCCTTTATCTCTTTCCTGTCCTCTGGTGAAACCAACAATATTAGAGGGCATCCAGGAAAGAATATATTCCCAGGTAAGGAGACAATCCCATTTTCCCACTCATTTTTTTCAAGTTGTCATTTTGAAGCTTGGAGCTGCTGTAATAGCCCTCCTCCAACTACATGGAGACAACCTAAGAAGCAATGGCAATGGCTTGAAGGAACCCTGGAAGTTAGAAGACCCTAGATCCTAGGAGATGCCCCAAGCTATTGATTCTTATCTGAACCTCCCAACTCCAGCACCCCACTTTTCTCCTTTTAAGGCACTTTTGCTTAAGTAATTACTTGTGTGGTAATGGTCAGGGAGGGGAAGTGGTGGGTAAACCCCGAGGAATACAGTGATGTGATGTGAAATATATATAAATTGTTAAAAAATAAAAAATTTTTGCGATGAATTATATCTTAAAAGATACATTATTTCTGTTAATATAGAAATAAAGATTTTCCTTGAAGCCATAGTCAAGAAATATGAATAAGGGTTATATCATGAAATCATGTGTTTCCATAACTTTATATGAAATATCTGGCATTCTAAACCTATACAAGCTCTTCTTGAAGTACCATCTTCATCTTTGGGGCAATGGACCTGTATTATCACTGGACTAGAAAATTTTATTAGCTTGTAACTCTTCCTCAAGATACAATTAGTGGAGTCATAGTCTATTTTGTAGAAATTATGTTACTAGAAGATGGAAAATGAGACAGAGGGAAGACATAAGGAATTCCAAAGTTATCATGAACATATATGCAGGGAAAGTGGACAGCACAGAGGCTAAATAGAAACTGTGTCACATATTAGCTTTATATTTTAGGAAAATTTATTTATATCATTAAGCCTCAGCTTTTCCCCCTAATTAAAATGCTTATATTTGTTTATTGTGAATATTAAATGAGATTGTATTCTAAATATTGTCCAGTCCATAACACATGTTTGATATGGCAACTATGGCTTTAAAATAAAATGTTTCTTAAAAAATAGGAATTCCACCAAATTATTATTATTGACTTATTCCTCTCTCTTTTTCCCTTTTTTCATTAAGCCCCTGAGATTTGCCTTTGATAATTTTCCCTGCCCCCTCTTTGCTCAAGATGAATCATTGATCTTTGTGAATATTTTGTGGAGTGCAGAGGGTGTTCATAATATTTCTTTCCCTGGTCCTTGTCTTCTCTGTAGTAACAATAACAGCAACTCTGAAATCTTTTAATGGGGCTTTCCTGGAAACCAAGGAAATGATAAAAGAAGGTAGTCCCAGAATAATGCTGATTTAAGTCCAATGCCTGCTTCTTCATCACTTTGCTCCTAATTTTGCTTTTATCAGTATACTTACACACAAGAAGCTAATGGATCAAAATTTACCTGTAGATACTGTGGATATATGCATCTTTCAGAACTACATTTTGTTTTAAACATTTGATTTTGCATTTTTAATGCGTTTGAGAAGTATGCGCTCTCTAATTTATTTCTTCTCAAAGGCACCAGTAGCAACAGAATTGCTTGAAACTTGTAGTAAGGCAAAGTCTTGGCTTGCTGGGACCTGCTGAAACAGAATCTCCAAGATTATGCTCAGATCTGTGCTCTCAGGGGTTTCAAGTGATTTTGCAGCCAAATGCCCTACCATCCCTCCAGGTGAATCTGATGCATACTGAAAATCGATAACCATTGCCTTCTTTCACCTCATTATTTCACTTTTTACTCTGTGTCACTATTTCTTTCCTTCTTGTCATGTATAAGCAGTTGACTTTAGGACCCCTGATTTTAGATTACACATTTACAAGAAAGTTTTATTCCTACGTTTACTCTGTACCATTCACAAACTTCACATGTACTTACTGTATATGCATTCTTTCTGTACATGAAGGAGAAGGTAGACAAATGGACCCAAATCAAGCTAGTAGCACAAGATGGGCAATGCAGGGGCAGGAGAGCTGGGAATTGGGAGAGTCCCTCGGAACCCCTAGGAATTTTCAGGCCCTTTCTCTGACCTCTTTCTCTGCCATTCTTCTGTGCAGTCTCGCCTCTCTGTGCACCCCTTCTGTGCTCTTCTCCTCTCAGGGTGATGCCATCCTTTATCCCCTCCCCCTAGACTCAGATATGCACACTCACATATGTACACACCATTGGGCCAGGTATACACAATCATGGAAGGGTGTAATAGGAAGCATCAAGAGCCTGCTTGTACTCTCCTGGGAAAAGAAAGTGCCAGAAAGTTTAATGAGGAAAAATGTACTAAGTAAGGTTAATCAGAGCTACAAATTGGAAGGGAATTGTGGGATTCGAGGATAGACAGAAATTTCTGCAACCTGATTAGGCAGATCATTTTAACTAGAAACAGATAAATAGTAGGGTACATTATGCTCTGAACCTTTAACTCCTATTTATTTAAGGGCTTGAATCTTGCCTCCCTCATGACCTCCCACAGATGGAAGATGCATGCTATTCTCACTCTTCCACTCTATAGACACTGAAATGTCATGTCACCTCTAGAAGCTTTCAGTCTTCAAAATAATCTTCCAGGGGCCATAAGGAGCTACCATTATGCTTTAAAGGCATATCTAATTAATAAATAGCTGTTAAAAAAATGCTCTCAAATCGCTAAACACATACAGGGAAGATCAAGTGTTTGCCACACAAGCAATCAAACAAATTGATGAACAGGAAGAAAATGACTACGGAACTAAAACTGTTCTATTATTAACCAGCAATCTGCATATTTTTCCTCCAATTAATGCTTAGAATGGGATCTGAGTCAGTTGAAACCTAATTACTGGCATATCACTTTGTTGATTAGAAGTCTGCAACAGTCACTGCTCATGCTTCATTTGCATGAACCCTGCAAAAGTCACCCAATGGGATGTCAGTCATTGCTCTGCCACCTCTAGTCTGTATTGAAGCTAGAACGTTGGGGGAAAATGCACCCCACTCTCCCTTTCTCTCTGTAGATGAAACGTTCTATCCTTATAGTCCTTTTTTAAATGAAGATGTAAACATATTCTGGAAAGATTTTTCTAGGAAACATTCCTACATAAATTGTAGTGAAGTACTTTGGGGGTATTTTACAGAAAGTGAAAATGGAGGACCTGAGTTCTGTAGCTGATGCTGGCATCTCCCATAATATACAAACATATAGATAAACAGCTGAAATCCATCCCCTGAATTATGCCCCCCCATCACCCCATGCATAGATAGTGCTGGGGTTACCTTGGTTCCTAGCATAGAAACATGAACAATGGCCTTATCTGTCCTGTCATTGCACTTACAATGGGTCAGAGCAAACGTCTTACCCCTGCAACACTGCATTAAGAGTTACATTCACTGCTCCCTATTAATTAGGTTGATCTGTGTCTTCCTCCACTTAGTTCTCCCTTGCATGCCTAGCTATTTAAGCCTAATCACTTTAGGCTCCTCTATTCTCCTCTACCACCTAAGATAAGCCACAAGGGAATTCCTCACCCACTTGAATGAGAAAATTGAAGTTAGTGGAGAAGCAGAAATAACTTACTTTCCTTTATCTGCTCTGATGATTGCATCAATTATATAAGCCTGTTACTTATTTCTTCAAGCTCATCAATTTACTTAGTCTTAATAAGTCTGTCTTTAATATCTCTAGAATTTATGTACTGTTGTTTCCCCTCACCCTCACTGAGAACAAAGGTAGGAAAAAGAGTGTGTCCAGTCCATTGTGTTCAGTGGATGGGATGTGTTCCGGTATCCGGTAAGTAGTATTATGCATGACCTAAGCTGTGTCTGACTACATATTTGCCAGCTCCGCATCCTGTGAACATAGTAGGTCACCTATGAACACTTGTTGGCACTGCTCTTTGATGGGCTTGGTGTGGCCTCCAGTCCTCTATCTCTGGCTCATTCTACTTGAAGTACTTATCTTTAGCTCTTGAAATCCCGTTCTCCCTTCAGCACTCAGTTCAAGTGCCACCTTTTGAGCAGTCTTCTCTGATTCCCACCACTCATCTCAGTTTCCCTCAAATGTGTACTGCTACACCTTGAGAGATTTATACCTCAATATACTCTTGAGAGATTTATTGTACTCTGTCATAATTGTCCATTATTTTGTTATTGTAAATTCTCCACCTGCACTTCAATTCATTAGGAGTAAGTCTTCTATGTCTTCTATGTCTCTAGCATCCCACCATTATGCACAATATCTTCCACAATTCATTAACAGGTAAATGGAGATACAGTGCAAGGTGCTGTTCTCTAGCTGTGTGTAATTGATATAATCACTTAATTATTCTGAATTTTAGGATTTTCATTTCTAAGAGAAATTTCATTGCAGTAGCATTTATTTTCTATCTCTACTGACCCAACACACTATCATTTTGCCTGAAATCATGAATAGAAAACTTCTGATCAAATGATCCATGATAAGATCATTTGTTTTTCTGTACGGTTGTGAAATGATATTCCTTTGAAGATATCTTCATCTAGGGTTAAATTTGACAGACTTTCTTTGTTATCCCAACGCATAGAAGGCCATAAAAGTGATCTTAAAGTTTTTTTTTCTTATTTTATTTAATTTATATCATTTTACAAGTAAAGAAACAAATCTCTGGCTTTGTAACTATTGTAAATGTTTTTATAGACTCTTATACAAAATGTAATATACCCAGCTATAAAAGGCATGATGGTTAGGAGAGAGAGAAATGTTGCCACTGTAGTCTGCAATTTTTGATGCTTACTTTGAAGATGTGACCAGGATAAAAAAATTGGAAAAACGAGAAAGACTGTAGAATATTTATTCACTTGAAAAATTACAATGTCTATCTGGAAAACAACCCAGGCATTTTATCAAAGAAAATGTATTCATTTAGCAAAATGTGGACTCTATCAAGAAATGTAGATTTTTCTTATCCATGGACCTTGATAAAAAAAAAAAAAAAAAAAAAAGGCAGCTCCAGGGAGCAGAGTGGAGAATGCAATAATGTCAAGTCACGGGGGCATACGGTCCTGTCATTTTCCGACAAGGGTGTTTTGAATGTAATCATAGTTATTAGTTGCAATCTTGCACAGACAATCTGAGCAATAATACAGGCTCATCTTCAGCCCCTTTAGAGCCTGAGTTTGCAGTGAGGCTGCTTTGCACGGTGGTTAGTGCTTACAATCCAGATAACCTCAAATATTGCTTTTTTGCTTCAGGACTGGATTGATGGTAGACTTTATACACTAGAGGAAATATTTAATGAACTTGATTCTTATTTTCTATAACTCTCTAATCCTGAGACATAGAGGTGTTTCACCCAGAGATGTTTGCAGTTATTTTTTTTTCCTTTCAAAACAGTGGGAAGAGGGTGGAATCCCCTTAAATTGTTGGTGAGAAAGGGAGGTAGTAGTCCACTTTTCCTTAAATTCTATGCTTGTCAACTAGAATATTCTGGTTAGCATGCTTGGAGGTGGCTCCTAAAATAGCCAGTGCTATTATAAAGAGTTGTAAGTCTTTATAATAAAATCCTGTTATGCTGTGACAGAGGAACATCTGACGTATGCACAAGTTGCTCTATGAAGACAGTTTAATGTAGTTTCAAGTATATATAATAAAGTAAACTTAGGATGTTATAGTATTGATTTATTTGTGATTCCTTATGGAAAAGAAATAAGAATAAATAACAATTACCATGTCATAATGAGAGTTTTAAAAGGATTTCAACATAATTTATTCCCTTAACAGAGAAGGTCAGCTGTTTGTTTTTTTAACTTCATTAGTTTATTTAGCAACCAAAAAAGTGTTGTATCATAGAAAGTATAGCTTTGATTCTTACCTCACAACCTCCACCACAACCTCCAACCAAATCAGTGACTGCCAATAGGATAAAGGTCTAGGTCATCTATGAGGGTCATTCTCTGATCTACACTTCAGCAAATATTGGACACTTTGAGTGAATTTCCCATATAGTTCCTTCTCATCAGTAGAGTAGTTTAACATGGAAGTTAAGCAGTTTCTTGATTTCCCCAACACAGATCTGGATTTCCAGTTAGTAATGGTCACATTCTGAATAGGGTTCATTCTCTGACAAAGGACAGAGAATGTACAGAATATCTGGCAGACCAGTAGCAGTTCCATTCATTAAAATGCTGAAGTGGTTGCCAACTAACTACCTTTTTTATGAGATGTCAACACAGGATCCTGGGTTTCATGACTCTTTAATTTCTCACTATTGAAGGATCCCCATTGCTCTCTGATCAGTTCTGTTTGTTAATGATTGAGATTATTTGCCTCATATGATACTTTCTTGTTAATGAACCCAGTCTTTCTACTTAAAGAACCTTGTTTCCATTTTCCATATTTTCCAGACCAGGCAGAACACAAAGACAGTTCTTGTTACTTACTGGGCCTTGCTTTGAGAGGGGTCTTGGCTCTTTCTCTAAGGTGATTCTCTCCTATCCAAGGGGGTCTCATTAATGTTCCTGGTGGAGCATCTAAACACAACCCAACACTGAATCCAGTCCTTGCCAAAGTTCCTAGGGAGGATTCTATTTCCTATGTGATGATCGTGAGTGGCTAGTTTCCCAGTTGGATTACTTAGAATATGGAAAGAACCTTTCTTTGAAAGAAAAACAATACAAGGTTTGGGACAAAAACACTCTTCTGTAATTATATCCTAGTGTTTCCAGTCTGGAGCTATTCTGGGGTCCCTGAATGCTGTTATTAGGTCATGTGTTGAGGAAATCACAGTTGAGATAGCAACAACAGAAACAGGATTGCTTCTGATTGTCCTCTGGTGCTCATCTACCCTTCCTCCGGGTGCTACTTCCATTATGAACCATGTGTAATCAGCTAGAGAAGGAAGATGGAACTTTGATGCTTATCGATCTAACATTGCATGGATGATGTAAATTTCAATGCAAAACAGCTAGTAAACTTGTAAAACTAACAAACTGTACACACACACTCTCTCATTCTCTTCCCCTTCGTTTTTAAAAAATTAAATTGGGGACTTGAACACTTGGGAAGAGGAATGGACACTAGCACCAATAGTGAATGAAATATGCTATGGCTATTTTTGATTGGAGAATCTCTATATGAAAAATGAATGTTTTTCAAAGCATACATCAAAGTAGGGGAAGGGAGAGTGAGATCAAGGGAGGGTTGAGCACAAGAGATCAAGATGACAGTTGATGGGTGACATGGTGGTGAGAGAACCTCAGGGTATAAAGTGTTGTAAATTAGTGATGTAAAATAGTAAAATATTAAAATAACATGAAATGATGTAAAACACTAAATCCCATCATTTTACATCATTTATATATGATCAATATAAAACAAAAATACCTGTAGTTCTAATATCTCAAGTAGGCTGAGGTTAGGTGATAGTTGGATTATCTTTTTATCGGAGTCCTCTAAGCTTCAAGGACCAAAATACTAATTTTGTTTTCCTTATTGTCCCCTAATTAATTTTCCATTTGATTAATAATTAAGTCTGGAATTTTTGCTTGTTTATTTATCAGTTTTTGTTTCTAGTTTTCTACTCAGAAACTAAAGAGAAACACTACTGTCCTGTCATCTGATTGAAAGAATTACTCTCATCTCTTATTTTTCTATATTCATAGCAGGATCATGGCTGCTTGGTTATTTTGGTTAAATACATAGTCACAAACTAAAGCCATTTGTTGTGAAACAGATCAATACTGGAAACCTCCAGTGGACAAATATTAAATCTAAAATCTAACCTATGATAAGATTGTGAACTATGATTCTAGAAAAATGAAAGGATTTTTGTTTAAGGGACATTGCTCCATTCTCTACATAGTACCAGAGGCAGGTGAGATTCCTGTGGATAACTCCCAATGTTTGTGAGATTAGCTGTAAAAAGTCACTATGAATATGAGCGACTTTACAGTCAGAAACTGATCATATGCCAAGGCTCTCCACAGGCAGGAAAAAAGTAATCAATTTTTGAGAATGAAATTGAAGATGTGGAATAAAACAAGATTCCTTGATCCTGAGATGAGCAGATGCTCTTCATCTTGGGGCTTCTCCAATTAAATCAAAAGAGTTTTTCACTTCATCTTTTCAGAAGAAAGCAAAACTCATCAATATTCTTCTGAATTTCCTTTCAAAGTTATGAATATGTATGGCACTAATATGTCATTACTATCACCATCCTGGTGGGCCAAAACGATGTGACAAAATAATACCTTAGGATGTGCCTTATTGTTTCCTGATATAATTCCTTAAGATAAGTACTTATAGTGCCCTGCTATCTCTGATACACTATATTACCCTATAAATTAAAAAATTGCATTGTGTCCTACAGGGAAAATCAGGGCACAAATAGATTTTAACTAGTCAAAACTACGTTCAGCTGAATGAGGTAAGTATGTCCTGCAATCAGGATGAAGTTGTGGCACGTACAGCATCAACTATAATTCTCCTATGATGATAACCAAGAAGAGAGTATTATTTCCTAGGTTTTAGGCTAAGTTCTGTGACCCCCCCTCCCCCATAAGAAGACAAGTAAAGGTTTGGGCTCCTATATGTGTGAACTAATCTCACTAGGGTCTCTACATCATTTAATAACTGCAGACACTACTTTCTGATTGGAGTAGAAAATGTCAGTTGTATGAACATCCTTGACATGAGTTCCTTGGAGTTTGTAATTGTGTCTGAGTCTGACATCTATTGACCTCGGAATATTGGGGTTCCTCTAAAGTGTACATGCAGCAAACTCGGAAAGCACGATAAAATAATGTCATTTTCTGTAACTCTTAGAGTAAAGATGAGGACTAATGACTATGTAAAGTTATGGGATTTAAACAATTGAGAAGTTGTGGGACTCAAAACCAAGTACTGTGATCATTAAGATAGAATATAAAACAAGTGTTGGAGGTATGGACCACTGGCACAGACAAGGGAAGTCTCAGGTTTCTCTTTCCTCATTCATTCATTCATTCATTCATTCATTCATTCATGCATTCAATCTATGCATGTATGTATGTGTGTAGGCATGCATGTATGTATGTATGTATTTTTGAGCTAGGTCTAGTTCTTTTCCCCAAGGAACCGCAGGCTCATGTTGCCCAGGGTACCACAGGCTCAAGCAAACCCCAGCCTCAGCTTCCTAGGAAGCTGGGTTTACAGGCATGCGCCACCACGCCCAGTTATTTTCTTGAGACTATTTATTTTTTCTCACTATGTTGCCCCAGGCAGATCTCGAAGCTGCGGACTCAAGCGATCCCCTGTCCCAGAATCCCAGTCCCAGCAGCGTCCCATTGGCTGCGCTTAAAGGCACATACCACTGTGCCAGGCTCGTTTCTCTTTCTAAGGGAGACTTCCACCTGAAAGTCAGAGAATAAATTGAATATCATTGCTGGAAAAACACAACTATCTAAGCGAAGGGCAGTTATAGCCGATCGAGATGCACTGAGAGTGACTATTCTAATAATAGAATACCCTCAGTATTGTAATTTTTTTCCTCTACTGGGGGCTCGGGACCATAATCTAGAATAGTTGGTGTATCTTTAGCTATGTTATGAATTTGAAAAATTAAACAAGATTGTTAGAAAGGTTAGGAAATTTGGCCAAGAATTCACAGATGTAAAGACAAGATTTAAAATACCATGGTTTATAGTGGTGGTTTAAAATAAAATGAATTTTTGTTATGTTTCTAGCATTCTAGGGCATCAATTCCAAGAAAACAGCAATTTTATTTTGCTTAGTACTATTTCCTATTATTTTGCTTCTAAAACAGTGCCTACTAGATGTTTAATAAATGTTTGTTGAATGAATGAATATAGATTCCCCAGTAAGTTAATATCACACTGTGTGGAAACATACAAACCAACCAAAGTATAAATGTGAACATTTAATTTCTATGCAAAATTTTTAAATGTTCACATTTAAATTAACATTTTTAAATGTTCACATTTAAAAATTTTGCCTAGAACACTGATTCTAGTGGTTTCTCTTTCTAAACCAGTATTATTTTCCTCTGTTTTATCATCTCCTACTGCTTGAATTTCCTCATCTTCTTTCTGCCTAAAATTTTGCTTTTCCTAAATCTTCTACCTAGACTGTCTCCCCCAAACCTTGGCCCATCTTCATCTTCCAGTTTTGCTTAAATATTTCTCCCCGTAGATTTTGCACACCTAGGTTCTGTCCTATTATTCTGTTATATATAGTCACATCATGACATTCCTAATAAATCCTGAGTTTACTTAGTTCACCTTTGTCACTTTCACTAGGAAGCAAATTCCTTGAGAGAAATAGCTCTTTTTTTCCCTCCTGTTGCCACTGTCTCCCCAGTATCTTCATCAGAATAGGTGTCTTGATTTGAATACACAGAGACAAGAGCTTGAGTTCAAGCAGTTTATTTCACTTAATCCCAAGAAAGGCAGTCGAGGGACTGAGAAAACTAGAGTGAGAAGAGAAGGTAGCCAGTAAAATCTGAGTCATTGTATAGGTTACCACTGAGTAAAACTGGAGCTTAATCCCACAGGGAACTCTTGGTTAAAGGGTTCAACCCTCCACTGAGGGTGAGGAAAAGTAGGTGTGTTTACTGGCAAGTTCTCATTTTTCACTGGTTGATATTTTTCAGGGACCATTAAGTGTCCAGAATTTCTGTTTTTCGCCTCAGCCCATAGCAGCCATGAGAACTCCTTAAGATGAAGGTCCCAAATGTTTAGGTAATATTTGACAGACAACACCCCCCCCCCCCACACCCCGGTGGTGGTGGAGCTATGGTGCTAGCATTTATACTAGAGTAGTTATTGAGTAAATGTAGGTGTGAATAAATAAACCAATAAATAAAAAATAAATAAAAAAAATTGAGAATTATAAAGGTGGCATAGAAGTTTTTATGTTTATATATAATGTATCCCCCAAATTGCAGTTCATAAATCATAAAGGAAAATTCATTTCTTTTAGAAAGGTACTACGGAAAATAAATAGTTAAGGTTGGGTCAATTTTCCAGGCCAGTTTCTCAAAAATGGTAAATTACTCATTCAAAGATTTGATGTTGCTTTTAGAGTCTTATTAGATGGGGGTGTTTACATATAGAAAAAAATGAGAGCTAAATGTTATTTGATAGTTTATTGTTTATGAAGGAGCAATCTATTGTTCTAGTGGTTGGTTTCATTTCATGAAATGACTAACCATGTCAGACATTCTCAGCTCTTCCTCTGAACCCGTATGCTGAAGCTGTACCTTGTTCTAGGCATTGCAGTCATATCTGATCAAAGGAAAAGCATCTTGTATGATATAGGAACTAGTGACAGTGGCATTACTTACAAGTGGTCTATGAAGACTTATCCCCAAATAGCACATGGTACTGAGGTATTCCTATATAACTACTTCCTGGGGCAAAAACCAGTGGACATGATCACAGTTTAACCCTAAGCAAGAGTGAGAGCCCTAAACTCCAAATGATTTGGAAATTCTGGAACCACTGTTATTTTTGGATCCAGCATGTGATACCAGCATAATCTTTAGGATCCACAGGTCTGTTGAGCAGGGTTCCCATTTGGGAAAAATAAACAAAACATCCTATTAGTAGGATAGATATGTGTTTGCTAAAGTTATGCATGGGAGATCTTGAGTTGGTGTTCTGGAATTTGCACTCATGTTCAAATATAGGGCTCTATACCTACTAGACTGGGCCCTAGAGCCTCTCACCAAATCCTATAATTTGATTGGTTTAGTCTTTCAAAGTTTTACATTAATTTGAAACTAACAGAAAATTAGAGGAATAGCAAAAAGAGCTTTTATGAATGCTTGACATATATACATAAATTTGTAATATTTTGCTACCTTTATTTTATCATTTTATTTTTTTCCTGAGCTACTAGAAATTATATTGGGTATAATATGCTCCTTTATTCCCTTGTACTTTAATATATATTTCCTAATATCAAAGAAGTTTTACAATATAACTACCAAACCATTATCAAAATCAAGTTATTTAACTTTAGATATAATATTGTCAAATAATTTACAGTCTATAATCCAATTTCAACAATACAAGTGATAGTCTTCATAAAATGTTGGGGTTCTATTTTTTGTATAGGATCCAGTTAATCATTATACCCAATTTTCAGTTTTATTTCTCTTTAGATTTTCACTTTAGAGAGCTACTCAATTTTCCTCTTTTCCAGTATTCACATAAAAAATATATAGACAATTTAAGGTTATTTTTGGTTAATGGTTATATGGCATTTTTCATGGGTATAACAATTGCAACTTCAAAAGAGCAGAGAAAAATGTTCAAGATGCCTTGATATACCATGTAAATCATATAACAAAGCAATTTCCAGTGAAAAGTTAACACCTAATGATCAGATTCTTTCAAGTAAATAAGGAAGTTTCAATTCACTGCTCTCTCCTCCAAAGGTGTCACCATCTCTTTTCTTAGACATACTAGCATTTTCATCTTACTATCAGCTGACAGGAATTAAATTAAGTCTTGTCTCTGTGAACTTCATTGCTCAAAGCACACCTCTCAACAGTCATGAAATATGAGTATGTCCAGTACAATCCATCTGATATCTTATTTATGGTGTAGCTGATAGCTATCCTCCTTCTAGTTTATGTTAAAGTGTTAAGGCTCACAATGTGGAATTTCTCAAATGCATTGATTTTTGTTTGTTTCGTTTTCCACTCAAAAATATCTGCTTTTTGTTAGCACCTATCAATCCATTTTTAACCTCAGATAAGAGGAATGAGTCAATGGAACATAGTTCACTCAATAAAATATTGCTGTCCCCAATTTAATTGTTGCAATGAAATTTTATCAAGAACTTCAAACTATTCCAGCTCTGTGCTGGACACTGCCCCATGTTTTTCCTTTTCTCTGGGAGTTTATGGTTAAGTGAGAGAGAAAGAAAATTAATTAGGCAATTGTAGTTGATAAAAAACACTATTTGGGATATTCACCATGACACCCCTGTACAGAAGACCGGCTACCAAGACCCGAGGGGCAGAAAGTCTTCATAGCAGGAAACTTCTTCTACATAAGGCACAGAAGGTAAGTTGAGAATAACCAAGTCTGGAGGGATAATGAGGAAAGCAACGCCAATAGAAGTTTCAGTACAAAAGCCAGAAGAAAAGGTAAGCCAGAGGAATTGAAACACTTAAAATACACTGATGAAGGATTGATTGCCCTACAGATGTTAAATAACAAGTCACTCAAAATTCATTAACTTTCTAACATGGTGTTTATCCTAAAGATCAGGAGTCTGAAGACTGATTATAGTTTGGCTGATCTGTAGTGAGTTGAAACTGCTGTCAAATTGAACATAGGTTCAAGATATTTGTAAGGTTTGGTAATTCTTCAATATATTTATTCTGGGGGTCATACTGAAGGACAATCAGGTTCCCATACATTTTGTTCTCAGTACAGATCACTAGAATAGAAAATTCCATGAGAACACTTAAAGCCACTGATCATATTATGAGCAATAATATCTTATTGGCCAAATTGAGTTCTGCAGTCAAGTCAAAAGTAATGGGACAGAGGAATATGCTCTTGCCTCCTTGGACGAGGAGGCAAAAAGGAGGAGGTAGTATAAAACTACACTGCCTCATGTAGAATGTCTGGACTATATAAACTATAAGGAACTGTAGAAGTAGGCAGAGGCCATATCAACTACTTAAAAAGTTCAGACTTCATCCATATACGAATTTCATTTGGGAGATATAATCACATTTGCATTTCAACATGATCACATTGATTGTAGTAAGGAAAATGACTAGAACTTAGTAAAACTGATGTTAAGACAAATATATGGAAACTATTAAAGAGAAGAATCACCTTTCAAATCTTTCAAAAACGAACAAGATAAGTAAGCTTCAGAGATATTTTAATTCCTTAATTTAACAGATTAAAATAAAAGTGAGGTTGCAAAAGGTCCAAATTCAAATGCATTGATTTGAAATATGTGGGTGGGAGTATATGCATCAAATTATCTTGGATACTCTGACTTGAATAATTTTGTTGTTTATAAATATTACATTTTGCTCTATTATTTTAAAAGCAGGGTCCTCAGAATCACCTTATGTGATGTTATTACTCAACACATGATCCCTATGTAAGAAATACCAGCATTATGAGGGAGCTTTCAAAAATGAAGAATCTTGAACATTAAGGTAGACACACCAAGATACTTTTGATGGAACTAGCAACTGTGATCACTTCAACATTTCCTTTATGATTCTTATGCTCATTAAAGTCTGAGAAGTCCTGTTATGAGGTATTTAAGGAGGAAACACACAGTGAGAAAAGGTAGCTTCCGTTCTTCAATTAGTGCCTCAGATTTATGAAATGCTATAAACTGCAAAGTGATGAATGCAGAACTGCATTATTCTAGGTTTCCTACTTCCAGGAGCTGCAATTTTATAGTCAGAATCACAGAGTCTTCATACCTAAATATTGCGGCATAAGATAAAGGTGTTAGGATAAAGTGTTAAATCATTAGCAACAGCCAGTTTTGCTTTGGGGTGAGTGGAGGAAGGCTGAGAAGGTGTGATATGCAGCCTAGACTTTGAAGCATTTCTGGGATTCCAGGAGGCAGTTATGAAATAAGAAGGCCTTCCAGGAAACAGTTCAATGCAGAAAGTTGGAAGGAAGTCAGACATAACTGAAAAAGACTCAGAGGAAAATCTAACTGGACCAACCAAGTGTGAGAAGAAGCAGAACCTGGAATATGCTTTGAAACCAGTAAGTTAAAATACTAAGAAGGAAAACTGAAGCTTAAAATTAAAGATACAAAGAAAATATAGAAAATGGCTTGTGGTCAGGAAAACAATGTGATATTTGTAATGATGACTGCTTTCCATATCTTTTATTAACACACACTGACCCTACTACTTAGCCCTGTGGTTTGCAAATAGGATTTAGGCAGACCTGTTAAGATCTGGTTTACTGGGGCTTTCCTTTTGCATGTTTGTCCTGAGACACCCTGATGTCAAGAAACCCCAAGGGAAGAATCCCAAATGAAAGGCCTTGTGGAAGGAACAAACTCACCATTCCCATCCACCCAGCTGGGTGTAACCCTTGACCATCTTTCCAGCTGTATGTGGTCTTACATATAAGTAAATCAAGTTGGGTAGCAGAAAAACAACCCAGTCTGAACACAGATGAATGGGAATGAACTAACTATTGTTTTGTTTTGCTATATTTTTCCAGTGAAAACTCAGAAATGCTTTATTGCCCACCTTTCATTTACAAGATTTCATTTACTTAGCAACTCTGATTCCAGACATGATACTCAATATGGGATTATATGCATTAATTAATATCATAGGTATATATTAAACTTTTGAATAAACTTCCAAAGCATTTTTATTGGTCGCACACACACATATATGTATATTACATCATTGTATACCCCAAGATTCTCCCACCACCATGTCACCTGTGAACTATCATCTTGATTTCTTGTATTCATCCTTTTCCTGATTTCACTCTCCTACATTCCCTCCCTTTTCCTTGCATATGCTTTAGTTTTATTGTCAGTTTGTTAGTTTAATTTTTTTCCTGTCCATTTGTTTGTTTCCCCTATATCCCACATGACAGTGAGATCATATGGTATTTCTCTTAGCATGATTCCTTCTAGCTCCACCTATGTTGGACATAGACATGCAAATGACATGTTTGTCTTTTTGATTACTGAATAATATTTCATTGAATAAATATACCACAACTTTCTGAACCCTCATCTGTTTTGGAATATTTGGGTTGCTTCCATATCCTGGCTATTGTAAATAGTGCTGCAATAAACACTGGAGTGCCAGTTTCCTTTTGAATTAGTGTTTTGTTAAAGTATTACTTTTTTCCCACATCATTGCCAGCACTTGTTGTTACCCATTTTTGTGATATGGGTCATTCTTACCCATGTGATCTTGTATCTCATTGTGGTTTGGATTTGTATTTCCTGGAGAAATAAAAATGTAGAAAATACAAATGGCCAATAGGCATATGAAAAAAATGCCAAAGAGTTTTCTTACAGGAATATTGTGATGTTTATTTTGCTTTTAATTTTCCCAAATGATTGATGGTATTGAACACCTTTTTTTGTGCTTATACATGGTCATTATATCTTTCTCTATGAAATGTCTTTTCAAATATGTTCCCCTTGTCTTTATTTGGTTGCTTATTTTCCTTTTGTTGAGTTTTGAGGGAACTTTAAATAACTTGGGAACAACCCTTTTTCAGGTGCTCTGCAATTATTTTCTTTTTGGGTATCATTTTTTGTTCTTCTAACTTTTATATGTATGTTCACAACATTTTCATTTGTTATAACACAAACCTACAACCAATACAATTATCCAAAACAGGAGAATAAGAAAAAAAGTTACAATATACTTTGCAATAGCATACGCCCAGTATAGAATAGAATGTGTTTCTTTTTCATGGTGATAAGAAAAGCTTTATTGTTTCAAATCACAAAATATTAAGGTGTTATATTGTTACCTGGCAATAGATAATGTGACCTATCTCATAGATTGTTACATATCCTATCTCATTTCATCTTTATAGTATTTTTATAAGATTTGTTACTCCTGGGAAATATTATATTTTACTTTTAAATTTTGAGGATTCTATTTTTATAAAGACAAAAACATCACATAGGTATTCTATATACCATTCCACAATTTACCTTTCTTCTTTTTAAATCTGGTAGTGTTTAAAAAGACAAATATAGCACAGACACACATAAAATTCTACAATTTGCCTTTTTTCCTATTATTCTAAAATTTAACAGTGATGTCTCTTGGGGACTTTCCCTTGTCAGCACACAAAGCTCAACCACATCCTTTGTAATTATCTAGTTGTAGAATGGAAGCTCCATAATTTATTCAGTCAACCCTCTGCCTATGGGCTTTAGATTGTTGCATGTGTTTTAAATTACTGCAGATGATTTTGTAATGCATATAGTCAAGCATATATTTCAGTGTACATTTGTACATATAATTGTAACATAAATTCCTAGAAGTAAAAATCATGGTATCAGGTGTATGTACATTTTATTTTGTGATAGTTTTATCTACCACATTAATATTCAATGAGGTTGCTGCAGTTTATACTCTCATTAAGGGTAGAGAGACTGCCTGTCTTCTTTCACCATTGTTAACAATGTCATAAATTATTTAATCTTTTGGTAGCTTCTAATCCAATAAGTAAAAATGATGTGTCATTTTATTTTAATGTATTTTAACTGATTAAGAATAATGTTGAACAACTTTTTATTTTTAAAAAGTAGTTATAATTCTGTTTTCTGTTCAGATATGTTGCATCTTCTTGTATGTAATTCTGGTCTTTCATTATTGATTTCAAAGAATATAAACTAAGGGAATTATTTTTTCCCCTCATACACTAGGAATATATTTTATAGGTTTATAATTACTATTATGACCTTTGTTTATGACATAGTATTGCTGTCATGAAGAAATTTTGCATTTTATATAATCAAATTTGTCAGTCTTCCATAATGCTTTTGGTGGTTTCAGAGTTTATTTAAATACTCAAATCTTTGCTGCATCTGGATTTTTCTCTGATTCAACAATTTAGATAGAAACTCACTAAATTATGTTTGCAAACATCTAACTAATTTGTCTTAATTCCATGCACTGGAAAATATATTCATTCACAAGACTTTTAAATTTTGTTCTTTTGACATAGCGAATTCAAACACACTGTTGAACACCCCTTTCTCTTCTACTATCACTTCATCAATATATGTTCCTGTACCAAATTGTTTAAAACTGTAGCATCATAAAATCTGGTAGATATATGTCCCTAATTGCTTGATACTTTAATTATTATTCTCACATTCATAGTTCCAGAAAAAGTATAGGCTACACAAAAAACAATTTTTTTTTGCAAGAATTACAAGTCAACTAAGGAGAGATATAATGACATCACAAAACAGCAAACCTCCATTATCAGAATCTTGGTAAAGTTTTCTCATGTCTCCAAAAGGGCTACTACTAATGATCCTTTTGAAGACATATTTGCTCTTTCAGAAAATAGGAAAAGTGTTATAGAGTCAAATTTAATAGTGAAGGATGATGTTAGATAACTCTGATCTGAACAAAACCAGATTAATGCTGAAGAAGACTGCTGTTCTGCTTGAATCTCTTAAAAACTAGTTCAGAGATATTTTCCAAAAGAGGCATCTTTAGTGAATTTGAGCAACTCCCTTACAGTGGGCTTACAGTCTTCCTGGGTGATTACATTAAGAGGCTAACACTCAGTCTTGCATATTTATTTTAGCATATTTATATAATCCTAATTAAATTATAGAAGCAAAGCAATTTTAAAAAGTACTAATTCCATTAAATAAAAACCAAATACAAATTTTACATTCAAATAGTTTTTTTTTTTTTAATTAAATACTTGTGGCAAATATGTGAATGGAAACCTTAGATAAGATGAAAACATAAGCTTTTTCCTTTCTGAAAAATGTGATGAATGTTATAGCAGTGCCTATATAATAAGACCAATCGAGAGTTTCATTACTTTGTAGTTATCTCTTCTGAAGAAGCACTGATGAGGAATAGAAAACGGAAATATGGCAAGGATGCTCTCTGACCAATGTGTACAGTGACATGGTCACATGATAGCACACATAGGAATTGGAGTCCAGACTGCCTTCAGAGTTCTAGCTCTGTGATATTTTCTGGAGACACTCTTAAACTCAGGATTCTACACACAGAGAATGAGGTCCTTTGAATCATTGCCTCTTATTTCCAGAGCCATCCTTTTCAAAATGTGTTCTGTAAACCACCAGGATCAGCATTACTTTGACCTTGCTAGAAATGTAGAGTTTTGAACAGAAAGTCAGATGCCAGAAACAGAGCACCTGAGGACAAAGTACAACAATGCGTTTTCACAAACTTCCCAGGTGATCCTCATGCATACGAGTTCCCCAAGCACTGGTCCAAAGTGTATAAAATGCAAAATTGCACATAGTGCTTTCCACCAATCCACTATCATTGTCTCCTTATAAAATGAAAAGGCAAACCACCAGAATGAAGGTCTGGTACATAACTTGTACATTTTTCCTCATATTTTTACCTTAGTATTATTTGGACTTGGGTTAGAGAATTAAACCTTCAATAGATTCAATAGATGAATATTTTGACTTTTTATTTCATAAATACGGACTTCTACCTTGCCTTTCCTGTTGAGGATTTAGCACTAAATCTCTGTGTTGTTCCTGTCTTTCATGAAGCCAACAGGCTACCCAGAACAAAGAGACAGATAAACAATCACAGCCGGGATAGAGAGGGTTAGAGAAAAGAGTCTCTGGTTACTATTGGATGAGGCTGTCTAGCTTGGGACTCTTATCTATGAGCCAGAAGATGGGGATAAACTAGATATCTATTCAGCTCTCCGAGCTCCCTGGATTTTGTTTACGTTTGGGAAAGTTTATATTCTCATTGATTAGAGAGAACTTCTAAAGAATTCCTTGTAGTCTGAATATTTAATGACCCCTGATGAGGTCAACATCTCAGACAAGTTTGCTATCACAAAATCTGTTATTATTTATGAATAAGATCTTTTTCTCTCTTTACCTAAAAATATATATCTCTTCCTCAATTTCCCAAGTATAGATTCAAAAACCTTTATGCTCTTCAGTACAGATATCCCTTCTGACATCTTCTATGACAAATTAAAAGCAGATTTGCATATGATGTGATTTGGACAGGTGCACTGCTTTATTACAAGATACAAACCTAGATGTAATGTCCTAAGATAAGCTCTTAAAAGGGACCTTGCGTGATGTTTGTTCAGCATTTAATTCACACTTCCTGAAGATGAATGAGCAGTTCTGGGGGGAGTATAAGCTTAAAACCCTGCAAGTTGATTAAAAGCTGTGCTCAAATCCAGACCAATTAATAATAGAATCTCCATGGGGTTAATATTAAGGGTGGCTGCTATTATGTTTTTCATCTTTATTTCAGCATTTCTGCAAGTGGATTAATCAGCTCTTGTGTATTCATTCTACAACCAGAGTGACATTTCATTTTTATTATTATGTTACATATACCAATGACATTCAATGGACCTTGCAGAGAAATTTTTATGAGTTTGGGCAAATATTCACGGTTGCACATGAGGCAGATCAGAGAATAACTACTGCAGATTTTTGGAACCTCAGAAGGTCCCTCAACAAAAACACTAAATTGGAAGGTCAGCTTGATGATCTAGTTTACACTCAATACCTAAATCATCCAAAAGAAGGACAAATATAGCATATATGTGTTTAAAATATCAACAGTCATCTCACTTTTTATGCAGTCCAAGTTGCTTAACAGATTTTGGAGATTTTGGATAGTCTTTCAATTAGCTCCTAAATGCCAATAGTAAGTAAATGGAATTGAGCTCTCTCTTCAAATGCCAGGGGACTTTTAATAAACCCTAATGAATTGTAAACTCTTAATTTTCATGTTTTCAGGAAAATCACGCTCATGTCAATGAGCCTCAGTTTACCATAATTGCTTTAGTGTCAGCCAAGTTTTAAGTGTTATCTCCATTGTGGTTTGGCTTATGTCTTAGTCCACGCAAGGGTCATCTCAGTTCACAACATGTCCCCTCTACATTTAATGAAAACATCAAGATCAATAGGCTTTGCAGTGAATGCGGTTTTGATAGCCCTGGCTGCCTGAGAGTGATCCAGACTGTGACCCTAGAAGAAATGCACTGCATATTCTCACTCTTTTAGCTTCCAGTGTTTTCATAAGGAAAAAATAAAGAGAAGTCACTTTTTAAAAAGCTTGTGTTAGATTTCTTAACTGACTCCATTCCTTTGCTTACTCCAGTTACCCTGTACTGTCTTCCTACTTAGTATCTCTGGCATTACAGAAACATAGTAACAAGAGTAGACCCTGCCTCCTTGCTCTGGAGCAGGCAGGTTCCTTTCACTGTGGTCCAGAGCTGTGTGGGAAGGCCTGGATGCTGCACTTGTTTCTCTTTTCCCTTCCTCTCCCACCTGCTTCAGAAAGGAAAGCACACTTCCTAAATATTCTAGTAACTGAAAGAGAAATAGGAGATGACAGGAACTAGTCTTGAGATAGATAGCTGTCCTCCTACTAGGCTCAACACCTGTCCTATGACACCACAGTCTCCATTCAGATGGTTTAGAGACAGCTTCATGTTTGCATAGAATCACCAGGGATGTGTTGTTCAAGGGGAAAAGGAGAAGAGCTACTACACATTTGCTTGCAGTTAGTTGAGGTTATAGTGGAAGAAGCTGACCATGATAAGAATTATCCCAATAACAAAGATTGCCAAGCAGCACCTTTAAAGACAAATAAGGAACTGGCTAATTATAAGTATCTTCCTTTAAAAGATTTTTTGAAGAAGTTCATTTCTCAGATTTATATAAGCACATTTTTTTTCTCTTTTTATCTCCTACCACGAAGAGAGGAAATTATGATACAAAAGAAATTAATTACAGACTCAAGGTCACAAACAATCGAATGAAAATTCCATACCAGAAGAAGCCAGCTCATTCTCCGGGTGAGACACTCATAGATCACCTGTTCATTGACTCAACCTGATACTCTTGGCAGGTATCACAATGTGCCATCACTGTCCTGTATTCCTTGCTTCAAATCTCTGGAATGAAAACAGATAATTAAAACAATTAGGCAAATTCTGTGTTTTGAAAATGAGGACTGTTTAGGACAATGGGACTCCTTCTCTCCTCCTTTTATATCTCTTATTTCTTTGGTTTTTCTCCCTCCCTTCCTCCCTCCTTCCCTCCTTCCCTCCCTCCCTTCCTTCCTTCCACCCTCCTACCCTCCCTCACTTCCTTTCTTCCTTCCTTGTGACATCCAGGAATCACATGACTGACATATCCTTCCTATTTTCAACAGTGAGAACTTGCTGAATGATCATAAAAAACACTATGTGTTTTGCCAGTCTAAAATTGTAAGTTATAAAGCTAGCCTTCTGGCAGTCCATGCCCCAGATTGACAGATGGATATTTCTCCCCCACCATCAGATTTGCATGACTTCCATTATATGTGAACCAAGGGAAAGCTGAGTCATGCAATTAAATTTGAAAGATGATCTGGGTAAAATGTCTAAGTGTTGACCTGTGTACCTGAAATAATTTTTTACAAATACAAATCAAACTGGTTTGGTTAAAGAATTTGTTCCAATATGTAATTCTTTTTTCAAATGAATTACAAAGAGTAGATTCCTCCACTATCTTACACATTGAACCAATTACCTTTACTGAAAGTTGCATAACCACCCAATATTTGAATTGTTAGAGGAATTTGGGTTATGTTGCTATATATAATGAATACCTACAATCTAAGAGATGATTTGACTTTAAAGTACTAAAATTTACTTGTCCTCAAAAAGTTCTGTTTCCTGTGACTGAAGTCTTAACCCTTCCTTTGTATGGGGTTCTTATATTTTCAGAAAATGCCAGGGAAGGTCAATAAGTATCCAAGAGGAACAGCAGATAACCACTTGTTGATGTTTTAGTTACCAAGCAGAGAACAAGGTATGTGAAAGAAATGGAAGTTGTATAAAGAAGGAATTGCAAGTAGCTAGGGGCTCCTCTATGGATTGTCTGGAAGAGGACCTGGTACAGTCTGTATGGTCAAAACAGAGTGAAGGTCTCATTTAGACCATTTTTTACAGCTTCCATCTTCAGCTTCAATTCCATGAAATGCATGTTTAATTTCTGAAGAGATAATGCAGTTTGTGTCTAAATTTCATAGCCTTCTTATTTTCCTTTCTTTTTAGATGTAAGGTGAAATTAAATCTTTCCTCCAAAGAGCTCAGAAAACTCTTTGTAAAAATACATTATACTAAGAGGAGGTAGATCAATCACCATTGCGATGGAACAAGCCAGAACTGCATCACCACATCCAGGATGCACATTAAGCAATCATACCAAATACCTGGGAATCTGGATTAACATTCTCTTTCTTTTAACATGTTTAGATTTGATTAGTAAGGGTAGATAGAAATCTCTGGCCTGATTTGCCTTGACATTGACATGGGTACAGTCTAAGAATGTATAGATGTAAAGAGACCTAAATGAAAAAGGAGGACATAGAAGCAAGCCACTCTCTTGATCCCAGTTCTTTGTATTTATGGGAATCAGGTTAAGGCAACTAAGTTCTCAAAGATTTAATTTCCAAATGTTTAAAATGAATTTAATAACATGTAGTTCACAGTGATAATATTTTTATGAAATTCACAGATGTAAAGACACCTTGGAAATAAGAGTTAAAATTATTTTTCTTGATTCAGACCTGAATGGAACAGTATGGCCACTCATTGTCCCACCCAGACAACTTTGCCATTACAACTTTAAAGTGTGTAAATGGAACAATTATCTCTAACACCTGCATTTATTTGCCTGAGGTCTTTCTCTTACTATTGGAGTCAACCTCAACACCAGTACATCATGAGTGATGTGCTGGAGCAATGTACCAGTTCCCACCAGACTACTCTTTAACTAATGATTAACAAGAATTAGTGGGTAAAAGTATCAGTAAACTAGCCCCTCCAGTGGAACAGTCCCTGGTGTATTTCTATTCAGGTTTTCAGGCTTCCCCAATGGGATTAAGCTCCCATTGACCATAGTGCAATTAATAACAATTCTTCATTGGCTTCCTCCCCTTCCCTACCTCACTTCACCCATCACTAACCTGCAGTATTTCTTGGGGTGATCTCCCAAATGTTCTGCTGCTGCTTAAGTTTTTAAACATTCTGCCAACACTTAATGCCCAACTGAATCAATTCAACTAGCTTTAACTGGTAAACAAAAAATTCTATTCACTTCTTTACTAAAAATTTCTCAGCACATATTCATAATATCAGCATAATATAATTCTGAAAAGAAATGTTTATTGGACATCTAGAATCAGATAGTGGAGAAAGGCTTGAGATGGGAGTCAATGGCCCTGGGTAATAAGTGCCAAATCCTTTCTTGCAAGTTAAATAGCAACACCTCTCTCCACAACAGAATACAATATACTTTGAAACATCTCAAACTGATAGGTTTGAGACACCTTTTGTATACCTTGGGAAATAAAGGAAAGGTGGGGATTTAGGGTTTCTGATTGCCTTGTATGGAGGTAATATTCAGTTAAAAGAAAATCTTGAAAGAATAAATTCCCAGCAGGAGATAGCACACAGATTCAATGTGTATGAGCAGGGTTAGGGGAAAGTTTGTAAAATGTTCTAACTACATAATTCTTGGGAAAGTTCAGATTATTTTAGTCATCATTCTTTTTTTAATGGGTTTTCGAAATTTTCTCAACACCAATATTGGAAACTATTAGGATAGGGGGGTAAAGAAAAAGACTTGTTTGTTGTATCTGTCCATCCAGTTACATTATTGCCCATCCATCCATCCATCCATCCATCCATCCATCCATCCATCCATCCATCCATCCACCCACCCACCCATCCATCCATCCATCCATCCATCCGTCCATCATTTCTTCAACCCTTTCTACTACCCATACTCTCCATCCTTCCCTCTTTTGATCCCTCCATACCTTATTCCATTCACCTTTATATTACCTTTTTCAGTATCCCTTTAACTTTCCTTTCATCTTTCTTCTATAACTTTTTATCATCCGTCTTTTCATTCAGATTGTTTTTACTTCCTTCCTGCTCCCACTCATGAATATTCTTTAAGAGTACCATTGGGGCTTAATGGTCTAATGCCACATTCTGGAGGCTGGGTCAAACCCAGGTCAAATATTCCCTAGTGTATTTTCCCTAAGTGTAAATTCCCTAAGGTAATTTGTTTAAAGTGCTCACACTTGTGGTTCTTGGCTTCTTTATCAATAAACTGAAACTAACAATTTCTAATCCACTGGCTTACTTTGAGGATTAAATAAGTCAATATGTACATGATGTATGTATGTAATATGTAATAAATTGGCTTATAGTATATATTTTTACCTGTATACCTCTGGTATTTTGTTAAAATCTGCAAAGATACATTTTTATGGCACAGCTTTTGCTTTATAAAGGGGTTCTTATATCTGGAGAGTTTTAATAAAGCATTTAAAGATGAGCAAGTAATTCAGTTCTCAATAGGAAGCTTAGATCACTGTGTTCGTTTCTTAAAGTGTATAATTCAACATTATCACCTCTGACGAATGATGAGATATTTGAGGGTCTTGTTTTTCTAAAGCACTGCTCCTCTCTTACAATTCCCAACCTTTGCCCCATTTCTGTTTCATTCTATCAAGTGTGCTCATCTAAACCTTGATTTGTGCACTGAGTTTCTTGCCAGCCTTCTGCAATACAATTTAACATGAGAGGCAATAAAATATTCTTGTTGGGAATAGCAGCAGTTCAATAGAATAGATTGGAACTCTCGCCAATGTGAGTGTGATTTAGGTCCCCTTGTAACTGGGGAAGCTCTGTGTGCTCTTTCAGCTGTATTGAGATAAGGCCTTTCAAACAGTTACTCCAGTTCTGACACTCACTTAACTCCTTTTGTCCTTTTAGTACTGTATTGTATTAGAAAAAAGAAAAGCACCAGGCCTTCAATACTCAGAGAATTTCAAAATAACACATAAGAATAGTCAGGCCTTCTTTGAGAAGTTGAACAACAAAAAAAGCTTAAATTTTATTTTGAAGATCTTTTGAAACTCCTACTAGGGTCTTTGAACAAAGCTGACTAGTCTATCGCTAAACCAAAACCTTACAGGTTTAACTCCACAAAAAGCTGACATGCACAGTTTTCAAGATCAGCCAAAAATCAAATAGTATGCTAAGTTTGTATCTCTGCTTTGAAGTGAACATTAGTTGAATGTTAGATAAGGAAAGCCTCGCCATGTAGTAACAAACAGATTCTGACATCTCAGTTGTCTAGTACAATAAAAATTAATTACTGACACATGCAAAATCTATTTCATGGCATATCAATGGGGATTGTCTCCATATTATGACCTAGGGATCCAAGTTCCTTGCACGTTCTGTTTCTACCAAGACATCTTTGACTTCCAAGATTACAGAGAAGAGAAGAGAAGAGAAGAGAAGAGAAGAGAAGAGAAGAGAAGAGAAGAGAAGAGAAGAGAAGAGAAGAGAAGAGAAGAGAAGAGAAGAGAAGAGAAGAGAAGAGAAGAGAAGAGAAGAGAAGAAATAAAAAAGTCAGATAATTTCTGAAGAGTCTCTTCTCTTCAGAAATTATCTGGCTCAGTGGGAAAGTCATATTCACCGATCACTTCTACTTCAGTGTCAATAACCAAATCATATTTCTTGGCCCCAGCCTAATGATAAGGGCTGGAAATTCAAGAAAATATGTAGAATATGTTTTTCATATAAACACCTTGTTCATAATTGACACAGATGCAAACATTCCAAATTCAAAAGTGAAGAGAGGAGCCAAATAGATATAATTGAAGTGGTGAATTGTTTCTAAATAACAATGAAGGTTCTGAGACCAAAATTATGCTTGCCAGAGACTCCATCTCAAAGAGCCCAAAGTCTTTGGTTTTATCACTTCTCAGCCTTTTGGCTAAGATAATGTGAAAGTTTTTTTTTTTTATCTTTGAAATTAAACTTTTCATGAGTTTAAAATACAAACTTTTGTCTCTGATCCACCAATTCTGGGAAGGTGGAATAGATTTATTCTTTGGAGATCCTGTTAACAGTCATATGTCCTTCAAAGGATTTGTCTTTTTTTGTTTAAATACCTTACTCTAACTGTCCAATAAAAGGTTATTAAATGGTAATGATGAGAGTGCATTCAAGAAATAAGGATATGTCATTGCTAATTTGAAAGTCCTGCATCACTGCTGAGTATTTTCATGGATATCATGGCACCCTATCCAAAAGATCAAGTTCATCACAATCACAGTGTTTTATGTACTTTTTAATTAACTTTAATCTTGAACCCTTCTCAGTATCCAGTTATAAAGGGGACTGATCTCTGGGTGCATGAGTCTGTTGGAGTCTATTCAATGTTATAAGACTGACATGAGCCTTTGACCATTATTTTTTCTTCCCTATCTCCTTTTCCTTAGTGATTTTCATAGAACAAAGGCAAGCCTCAAATAATGACTCCCAGGGACATATTCTTGCCTTGGTAGGGCAAACAACATGATAAGTCTTCTGAGAGGACTCATGAGTTTGTTTAGTTTCCAGATTTATCTTGTCTTACTTTTTGCACATTTACCAATATTCCTCACTATATCCTGTGAGGACTTATCCTGTAATTCTTGTGACTTGAAGACCAAGGTCTGTCTGATGCAGAAAAATATTTTCTTATTCTATAACCTGTTCTGATAGTAGCTAATTAAAAAAAATTGAATGATAACATTTGGAACAATTACTTCACTAACCAAAAACCATGTACCTGTTGTCTCCTCAGCACCATGAGAGCAAGTAAGGATAGATAACAGAAAGACTGGGTTTCTGTTCACCATACCGTCTACTTTCTGGATAACTATATACTTTCTATCTGACCTTGATGAGCTGGACAACCCATCTCTGAGCCATTAGGGGAAAGGTTTTCACAGTTGCTGGAGAATGCTGATTGGTGGTCCTGAAGCATCATTGTTACTCTATAAGAGGACAACATTTACAGGAAAAAGATAAGAAGTCAACAAAAATATAGTGATTCTGGATGACAACGAACGCTACCAAAAAGGAACAGGGTGATGAGGTAGGCAGTGATGATAGCCAATGGGCATCATATATAAAGCAGGTGTGGAAGACCCTGAATTTGGGCAACTTGGGTGTGATGGGTAGAGAAGCAGGCCAAAGGTGTCAGGATTGAGTTTTGGGGTACATCACAGAGGGATAAAGGTTTTCTTCCTTCTCCCACATCAAATGGAGGGAAGTAAAATTTATTTTTTATTCTTTCTTCTTTTTTTGTACAGGAGAGTTTTTGGTCTTTTTTACTGTGGGTCATTCTCACAGGTGCTAGTTGGAATCTCAATATGATTTTGATTTGCATATCCCTAATGATAAACAGTGATGATCATTTTTTATGTACCTGTTACTCATTTTTATGACTTCTTGGAGAAGTGGCATTTTTTCCCTCCATCTACTTTTTTTAAGATAAACAAAAAGCCATGAAGAAAAGGTGAAACAAGCCAACAACCAAATCCAAATACACAACTCGGGGGGGACAGGGTGGGAATGATCAGGGAGGGGGGTGAACCTCAGAGATCACAAATATGTGAAATTTATATATAAATAAATTATTTTTTAAAATTAATTTTCTTATCTCTACTTCCAATCCCCTGATGTTCTGTGAAAACAAGGTTATAAGTTTCATGTAAATATAATAACAAGTTATCTTAAAGAAAACTTTCATTTCTTTTTCTTGAATCAACTTTTCAAGAACTAAACAAAATGCCTGCCTTGATCTTTGGTCAAGCTGTGGTGGCTTAGCTTTCTGTTTCATTCAATGGCTGATGAAAAATTATAATAGAAGCAACTGCTCACTTTCTAGCTGCTCTTAATCAGCTGGACAACATCCCTCTGACTGATTAACTCATGAGGGAAAATATTTTCTTTTTCCAGTGTATGTTGATTAACGGCACTGAAGCATTGTAGCTGCTCAACCCTTTATTCAAGGGGACCTATCAATTTCTGTAGTGCCCTCGGCATGTCTGCCTCATCTATTTCACTAGTTGGAAGATTGTCTCAGCAGTATACATGGCCATGTACCCAAAAGGAACTCAATGAGAATGATGAGCGCAGAGCAAGAGGAGGTAGAAATGACAGTCTCACCATTAAATCAGCACTCAGCTTATTCAGAGATAGTCAA
Source organism: Uropsilus gracilis (assembly GCA_004024945.1). Lineage (NCBI taxonomy): Eukaryota > Metazoa > Chordata > Mammalia > Eulipotyphla > Talpidae > Uropsilus > Uropsilus gracilis. The sequence goes on from PVHY01004875.1 coordinate 73,817, forward strand.
CTTCATTGCTCTTTTTTATACCATAGATTTTTTGTCCCCAGTCTCTGTGTCTCTTTGTACCTATAATATGGGGGCAGATGGAATAGCAAGGAATAAAAGACAAAGAAAAAGATAGATGACACACAGGGTAGGACAATTCAAGTCTTTTAAAATAAGAAAATTTTGCCAAAAGGTTTATCTGGAAGAAGATTATTTATCATGTAAAATGTACTCCTGCTTTTCCTTTCACTCCACTACCAATGCCTCTTACAGACAAAATAATTGGGAAGAATTCATATTGTATGGCCTGGATTGAGCAAACAACAGAATTTTGAGAAAGCTTAAAAACTGAATCCTATTCTGTCAGTAGATGCTTAGTAGGCTCTGGAGAAGTTCCTGCAAGGTGTGAATTTCAGCCTGATCATCTATGTAGTGTGAGTGAATTTGATCAACAAAATTTCTAAGGTTTTTTTCAGTATCTAAAATGATTCTTTAAAAAAATTTTTGATTGCACATATAGATATTACATCATTGTGTGTGTGTGTGTGTATATATATATATATATATATATAATATATTGCTATGTATTTCATCATGGTAAACCCTGAATTTCTCCCTCCCACCACCCATGAACCAACATTCCAATTTCCTGTGCCCATTCCTCCCTGTCCCTTGCTTTATGATTTACTCTTGCTGTCAGTTTGTTAGTTTTAATTTCTTGTCCTTTTTTTTGGTTTCCCCTGTATTCTTTGCATAAGTGAGGCCAGAGGTATTTCTTTTTTTCTTTCTGACTTATTTCTGCCAGCATGATTTTTTCTACTCCATCCATGTTTCCACAAATGCATTGTCTTTTTGATTGCTGAATAATATTCCATTGTATAAATATACCACAACTTTTTCATCCATTTGTCAGGTTTTGGAAATTTGTGTTGTTTCCAAATGCTGGATATTGTAAATAGTGCTGCAATAAACATAGGAGTACACATGTCTTTTTTAATTAGTATTTTGGTGTCATTTCAGATATATTACCAAAAGTGGAATTGCTGGATCAAATGGTAGTTCCATTTTCAGTAGTTTAAATGTCCTCAACACAGCTTTTCATCGTGGCTGGACCAGTTTGCATACACCAGCAGTGTAAATGTGTTCCTTTCACTCCACATCCATGCCAGCACTGTGTTGCCCATTTATTTTGATATAGATCATTCTTACTGGTATAAGGTAGTATCTCATTGTGGCTTTGATTTGCATTCCCCTTGATTTTGAGCAAGTTTTCATATACCTGTTAACCATTTGCATTTCTTTGGATAAGTACTCTTTTAGCTCATCTTCCCATTTTTGACTGGGCTTTTGCTTTGTTTTTGTTAAGTTGTGTGAGTTCCTTATGGATCTTTGATATTAGACTCTTGCCAATTGAGTGAAGTGCAAAAATTTTTCCCATTTTGGTGGGTGGCTCTTTATTCTGGTTATTGCCTCTTTTGTCATATATAAGCTTCTAACATGATTCCCATGTAGAAAGAAAGATTCAATGTAGCTGAAATGAAAAAAAAATCTTTTGAAAAACACTAGTAGTGAAAAAGTATTTTATATCTCTTTCTAAAAAAATGGTTATCTGGTATACCCATATGTTAACTTCTAACTTTTTAGTGTGGGACATACTGCCTAGGGTTAGATGGGGACACGGAATCCTGCAAACACTGAAAAGGAATATTTTTTGGATGATTTTTATAACAGTATTATAGGGGAGAGATAAATTACTGCTATTATTTCATTTGTTTATCTTTTTATTTGTTAATTTAGATTGTTTAATTTGTTCTTGTCCTTGTTCTAGAAAAGATTTAAGGTGAAAGAGTAATAATTCATGATAAAATATCTAATATCTGTGTTGTCATTTGCTTATATTTTTAAAGAAAATGATCTTTAATTCCTTATGAAACATGGTTATACATTTAGAAATGTTTCTTAGGAATTAAAATTTCTTAAGAAATTGAATTTCCTGTTACATTGCTTTATCTCCAGTCAGGCTCTGACTTTGGCTAGAATCAAAAACTCTTTAAAGGAATTTCATCATAATGTCCAAAATCCATCTTAAATGTGTAATAGGGTGTGTGAGAAAAGCTAAGCAAATTGCTCCACCTAGCTCAGAGTCTAGTTGGGGAGACAGACATTGGAAACTAAACAACAAGCCAGGGTTCCTGGAGCAAACCTGTACACTCCTATTGGGCAACCTGGCTTGTGTTGCTGGGATCAGGGACTGTGCATACTGGGTTTTGCCATTGGGTATCTATAAATGTGTAGCCTGCAGAGTTTGCTCTCTTCCTAGGAAATCACACATCATTCTCGTGAAGCATTCTCTCAGTTCTCTAGAAATAGCACCTACTTCTAAAAATAAGTCAAAACAGTTTCCTCTCTGATTATGTGAAGATACCCATTCTCCAATAGTTCAGAGATCTTGCATTCTTTCATGAATTCTGTAACATTGACAAAACTCTTACCTTCCATGAGTAGAATGATTCTCAATCTTGGCTGCCCAGTACCATGATTGTGAGCTTTTAAATGTTCTATTGCTCAAGTAGCATCCAACACTAATTCTAGCACTAATTCTACCACACCAGAGGTAGGGTGTTGGCATAAAGTATCCTGGGTAATTACAATATTCAACAAAGCTCAAAGATTATGACTCACAGTATATAAAAAATCTAAGCATAGTAATACTTGTAATAAATCCATGATAATGAGGACACAGTGGATGTCTTTTATGATAGGACATTTTTGATGGGGAAGGTTTTTGCATCTTGGGATAGTCACTAGTCTCATTTTAATCTCTGTAATTTTGGTTAATTAGATGATAATGACAACAACAAAGATAAGATTTTTAAGAATGCTACATTGCAGATTGCATGATTTTTGGCATTCAGGCAGTATTAAAGGTGAGCCTCTTGAATCTGACTTGCGAGGCATAGAGAGGATAAATTGATCAAGAGTTTATGCTGAGTAAATTATAAAAACAAAAATCAAAATTTTATCTGTGTTTCTAAAGTCTATGTTTTATTCCCTTGCCTGCAAGGACCTAATACAGAGGATAATGGCAAAGGGTAGAGGTATTGAGACATAATACATGCTGAGCAGATTGACTTCTTTACTATCTCAGGGGGAAGGACTTTATCCACATGCCCTCTTGAAAGTCAGTTTCTAAAGTGAGACATGAGGGAGAGGACTCAGATGGTGCAAAAAGCAGGGACCTCAGATTTCTCAAGCCTAACAGAGCAACAGAAGCTCTAGGCTAATTGTAGGGGAGCACTGTAATAAGAAGTAAAAGAGAAGTTTCAGACCCATTTAGGTAGGAAGAAGGGATATGAATGTGAATTATGTTGATAGCTTACTAGAGATTTCTAAATGCAGGTGGAGGTAGCCTATAACCTGCTGAGACTTTCTGACTCCCTAAATGACTTGCTATCTGGCTGTACCAATCTCACAGTTATTGCATTAGATCCAGGCCTTCAGCTCCAGGCTGTCAGAGAGTATTGAATTTGCTGTATTTTCTGAGCAATAAAAGAAGACTTTTAATTTAATTAATCCCATCTTTGATTGCATTAGCTACCCATGTGGCCAGAAAGTACAACTTGGACCTCAGGCAACTCAGACACAGTTGCATTAACCTCTCAGGCATTGAGGACTCAAGTTTCTGTTAAGACACTGATTCATTTTTGCCTTTGATCAGACACCTGATAACCAAAAAAGACTGCCAAAAACAATTTGTTGGTTTTAGGTACTGGGTGCCCAGACAGAAAATTCTAATTAGGGTGTGGGGAGCACAACTTAAACATTTCTTTAACAATCTTTTGATCTGAGAAATTCAGAACCATTTTCATTAAACCAATGAAACCTTTTCTTCTCAAAGGTATAACATTTCTGAGAAAGCAAAATGTTTATTTCAAAGTGATAGACATTAGCTGGGTTTGATCTTGACATTCTGGATATTGGGTCATTGGTAAGTGGGGCTGAAAACTCAGATGCCAGATGTTGCTGACAGAATCAGTCTATTTTTAACTGGGACCCTAACATGTGTCTGTATAAAACTGAATAGTAGCATCTAAAATGATATATGTAGCATGGCAGAAGAGGAAAATGTAATGACACGTATATTATAATGCACAAGTAATGGTTTACATTGAGTTTAAAAAGCTGATATGCAAAAAGCAGAAAAGGGATATAGACTCTTAAAGAATAGGTAACAGAATTATTGATTTTGGTAGATGAGAAAGTCATTATAAAATAAAAATGTGATACAACTGATAGAAACCAACAGGAGGTTAGGCTCTGTAAAGACACAATTGGTCTCTTGCCCGGAAATTTTAGGGGGCAATGATCTGTTCCCCAGTTTGTATGAATGTTGATTGTTAGTTGCTCAGAATTGGTCTCTTCAGTTAAAAATTGTCTTTGGTTGCAAGTATCTAAGTTGCCTGGAGGTAATGCTTTCCTCTGGGGTCACCTGCAGTCAAGGACTGATGGAATTACAGATGTAAAGCACTGATGAGACTTCTTTTCTTTGGGCATGCAGTCAACTCTGTGCTGCAGTTCACCTTCTAGAGTTTCAGCTATGATCAAGCTGGCCTCTAACTGAGCCCTTTCACTTCCTCAGTTCAGTTACTCTCCCTAGCCAACTTGCTCACCTTACATTCTTCTGAAAGAAATATTTCAGAAAATGACTACCCCATTATACCATCTGACATTACTTGGGAGCTGTTCTAAAGTGTTCTGCATGAAAATTTCCTTTTTCAGGAAGAAATGGATATTTTATTAATCTAATTGCAGAAACTGAAAAAAAGGTTAGATTTTGGTAATCTCACCCAAAGATTTCATTGTCAAAAGCTAGAAGATTTTCACAGGGAAGTGACTCAGATGGTGAACGCTCTAGAACATCTTGATATCAAAAATTAAGTTTTTTAACAAACCACTAAAAAATCACTAAAATTTAACTGCATAACTGTGGCTAGGGGTAGGAAAGCATAGGAGGTAGGTTGGGAAAAACAGGGAAGGGGACTCAGTGGATTATGTTAGAAATTTATTGGTACTTGGGTGGTGGGTGTGATGTGGTATGATAACATATATTTGCAGAGATGTAAACTTATATTCCTAAAATGTGTACAATGTTGCAAGTCAAGGTTACTTCAATGGCCATAAATTAAATGAATAGTTTTAAAACCTGAAATTATGGAACATATTTGGAAAGATCCAGAACTATTTTAGTACAGATAATTAATTCATCTTGGAGGAAAGAATACTTATTCTAATGGGAAGTGGTTGAGAAAAATACCCTACTGGCTTCCAGGTAATTTTCTTGTATATTATTCTTAATTCCACTCACTCAAAGTTCAGTGAAAAGTCTCCCATCCCCTGTTAAAAAATAAAATCCACATAGGTTTAGTACAAAATGAAGTACAATCACAAGTATTACAGCACATCAATTCATTCAAAATCATTTATATTGTGTTAGTCAATGTTTGAGGCACTTGGATTAGAAATGAAAAATAAATGAAACTGAAGAACCAATTTCTATGGCTTTTTTCCTCAAACATAGCAAAGAATTTTGCTCAAAGAGGAATGTCTTTGGGATGATGAAGTGTAGTAAAAGACTGAACTTTGAGCTGATGGAAAAGACTTTAATACTATTACTTATTAAGAAAAAGCTAAGTTCCAATAAAAGAAAAACTTGATCAGCTCCTTTTTCCTATAGTATTTTTTTCTGTTCACTCATGATGGTAAAGGAGAGAGAGCACAACTAATTCTGGCTTGGCAATTAGGTGAGGCACTCTGAATTTAAGTGAATCAGGGGGTGGTAGAGTCTCAGGATATATGATGTAAAATAAGTTCCCACGTAAAAAGGATAACATTAAGAAAACAAAACAAGACAAATAGTCTTCTGTTGAACAACTTTCTCCATTCAAAAATAAAATAATAAAAATTTAGTATGTTGTCCAAACATTTGGAACCTATGGAGGAGCCCACAATTAAATTAACTATGCTTCACAGTGCTCTGTAGGTCAGAGCATTTGATTACCACTGCAGTTCTGTTGCTAGCATGGCAACCATTCCATCTTTGTTCTGGAATGTCCCTCAATTTGACCTCTGCCACTGAGCTCTTGGCTTACCTACTGCACCCAGATAAATCCTTTTTAACAGCAGCATCTTTCACAGCAAACTATGTTTCAAAGATCATTCACTCTACTTCTTTTCCTCCCTATAATTTTATGGGTTCTCTTGAGGGGCATCATTTGGGAGGTCACATATAATAAATCTCTTCTAACATTCAAGCCTGGATTTCAGTCAAATAAACCATGGACACCCCTAGCAGTAGCATGAATGCAGGGAATCTCTAGAGCATTTACCATATTGTTAAAATCAGATAGGCCAAAAATTGTTTATGTTTCTCTCTGATCTCACACCACTGAAGTAAATTCTTATATGTATTTGACAACTTTTGCTGATAGAAGTTAGCATATTTCACATTTTTTGTTATATAGCTTCTTCTTATATTTCACCTTATAAATAACCACTGAGATAAGCCAAACTACTACTTTACCCAAAATACAGAGACTATAAATGATGGTGGAGAGAAGTGAGTAGAATTTACTTCCCCCTGTTATTTGCTATTTACTCAGTGGAGGGTATTCAAAGTGTATGAATGAAATTATGAGACAAATGTCACATTCTCTGTTAGTCAGAGAAGCTTAAGGGGCAATGAGAATTTGAATCTTACACATAACCTGACATTCTCTGCATTTGCTTATTCAAGCCTTTATTTTCCAAAGCTAAAATACCCAAGGAGACTGCAAAACCAGTGAGTAATGGAATCCAAGTTGCACAATGAACAAACATTTTGTTTTGTTTGGTGTTATTAGCAAAAGAAAGAAACAACTGAAAAGGGATGATTATAAGCAATTCAGGGTTGGACCCAATAGCAAGAACCAGAAGGGCAGATTTTCAAGTAGTCAGATGGTGAGGTGATTAACAAGAATTAGAAGGTCAGTTTAGCAAACATCTAGTGGATGAGTGAAAAAAATATATTTAAAATAATACTGATTCTATTGATTCTAGTGAAAAGGAAACCTCTTCTGGTTTTCAGTCTCTGTACTGAGATGAAAATTAGGAAATGTGATCTTCTTGATGTTTTCTCAAATCTAATAGCACTAGACACAACAATTTCCCCCAATCTTTACATGTTTTTATACCCTCAACACTAATTACTATAGGTGAGCATTAAATACAGTTTTACCATGCTCTTCTAGAACCCATCCCTTAATACTAAGTGAAACTTCAGTGCCAATAGCCCTAGGCAAGACCACCAATGTCTTATCTTCCAAAGTCCTTCCAGTGTTTTTTGACCACCTATCATTGCTATCTGCCAACTTGTTACCAATTTTCATAGCAATAGTATACTTAATTGCAAACTGTGATAAAATCTGTATGAGTTAGGTAGAAAATGTATCTTAAATGATTCTTCCTTCAACACCAGAGAACCACATTTATAGCTTTGCAGCATTGGGTGATATCCAAACACACAACAGAGACAGAAATCGCAATTGTTATGCCCTTGACATGAAGTATGATCTTTTGTACTCATGTTACTGCCTGTTTCTACACCCAGAAATCTGACTTTCTTGTGAAAACATCCTCGGCTCATATTGCTGTCCTCTCCTTTCAGAAATAGCTACAACTATTCTAGTTGTCTAATTGAGCATTCTTCAGGGTCATTTTATTTAGCTCTATAGGCAAAGACTTGGGGGGATTTTCTGGCAAAGCTTTAAAATATGTGCAAGCCCCAGCTTCAAAGCGGACAGGAAAAACAAGCATATGGTATATGCAGCTTCTTGAATGGGAGGAAACTCAAATCCATATGGAAAGGATCATATTGTTGCAAAAGTGGCAGAGGTCAGGTTTTCCTCCCTTTCTGTCTGAGCTCTACTTCAGTATTTTTAGTGTTTATTTCATACTTTACACAGCTGTAGAACTCTCAATGTTAAGAAGGGCAAAGTAGTGCTAACCAGGTATTTTCCATATTGGTGTTATTAGCAAAAAAGTCAAGTCTAGCACTAGGTACTTTATTTCATTAACTTAATTGATAAAAACTTATGACTATGAAGGAGGTAGTGTTTACCTCATCTGATGGTTTAATAATTTGAAATTTGAGAAAATAAATAACTTACCTAAGATTATATAATGTGGAAGTGGGTAGAAAGGCTTGAATGAAAAGTCTCTACTGGTCCCTTTCTATCTCACACTCTTCATGTAACCTGATAGTTTCTCCCTATGGACACAGAATAAACTTTCCAGAACTTTGACTTTGGGGTTTAATTTGTGACTTTGATTCATGGATGAAAGTGCATATGATACAAGCAAAACTCTGCCTAACCCCACATGTAACCACCTGGTTCATGATGCAAAATAATATTAAAAAAATAAACTAATCAAACTAAAAGAATGGAGAACAACAAAATTTGGCCAATATTGTGCTGAGATGGGTAGCCTAGTTTTTGTTGTTGTCATTGTGAACAATAGGAGAGTGTAAAGAATGAGAAAGATGAGGATGAAGAAAACCAATTACGGCTACTAAGGGAGTACATAAATGGACCTGAAAGATTTCTGAAGATTTTTACTATTGGTCAGGGAATTTAAAACCCAATTACTAAGAGATGTTGTCACGGGCAATATAGGGAACATCATCTCTCATCTTTTCCTCCTACCCCCAGAAAACACCAGAAAAAAATGCAGTCTTGCCCATTCTTTACTCTAAATTTCAATGCACTTGCTTCATCATATCATTGTAGAAAAGGAAATAGTGATGAGATAAGGAGCCTTCCAGTCTAGGATAGTGTGTGTGTGTGTGCGTGTGTGCGTGCGTGCGCGCGCGCGCGCACGCACGTGTGTTGATCTAAATTAGAAATAGTGCTTGCCAAATCATTTATGTAGGGAGAGATAAATACCATTATAATTTGGGAGCAAAGTAAAGTAGGTGTAAGAATATGGGGTAAATTAATTGTTCAGCTTTATTGAATTTGTATTTAGCTGTTCTCCCTATACCACTCAGAAAGAACTGAAACCATTTAGAATGTTAAAAGTACAAGAAATATAAGAGCAATGTGTTGTAGAGATATTTGGAAAATGATATTCTTACTTCCTGAGGCATCACTGCCTCAGCTATCCTTAAAACATTTGAAAAACATGATTTTACTCATTGTAAAAATAGAAAATTATTCATGTATATTAAGAACAAACAAAAAAGAACAAACCATGAATTTTACTAGGATAAGGATTTGAAGGTAGTGCTTGATTCCATTAAACACATAGTTCGAGTATTAGTTAAAATATTGGCTCCCAAATGCTCAGTACATACCTTTCCGGTTATAGCGAGCTTTGAAATATGTGTTCAGTGTTAGTCACTCTCCTACTATCTTGTCTTCTCAACAAATATATCACTTTAAGTCTTGTCTATGTAGTCTTCAAATCTATCACATTATTTCATTATTTCACACCCGACTTTAGCAAGTGCAGAATTGATTTTCTTTCCAAGAGAACATGAGAACATTTTATTTTACCATGCTGAATTAATTAGAGAAAATATATTCTTGATTAGCCAACAAGATAATTTCTTGATAATTCACCACGAGGCATAGAAAAAAAAATGGGCCAAACAGGCATCATAACCTGGGTCATCTTAGCCTCTGGCACAAGGAGTCAGAACACATTATATTTAAAGTTCATTGATATGAGATGGAGAGATTGAACAAACTCATTTATATATTAGAAACAGTGATCTTTTAGGAAAACAAATGCTATTCCCTAACATTCAGTGATTCTATAAAATTCCATGAATGCAGTGATGCTATGGGTTAAATCATCCTCCACTTCCATAATAGTTTCTCATTGTAGTATAACCCTTTGCCCAAACTTGTATGTAAAAATATCTAAAGTGTATCTGTTTAGTCTGGTCTTTTCTTAAAGATAGTTTTTTTTTTTTTCAATAAGAACATTTATGGGGCAGGAGATACTTTTGTGAGTCTTAACTTCAACAGGAATTAGTGGCCCATCAGGTGAACTTGTGTTTTTTCATGATCTGGTTAGTTGTTTGGGGAGGGAATTTATACTCGGCTGCACAGTACCTGTGAGCACCATGCCCTCACAAGGTCCAAATTCTTGTCCAACAGAGAAATATACTAAAAGACTTACATAATCTATCAGGTGATCCCATTAATTGACATTCATAGGATCCTTAATTTATGTTTCAGATTATTCATCCTTTATGATTCTCCTCAGAATTCCTTTTAACACCTTTTAAAGATAGCTCCCTTTGCAATAAAAGAAGGAAAGAAAATTATGTTTTTTTTTGTTTGTTTGTTTCTTTTTTAACCCCAGCATTGGGGGATTCCATTAACTAAAGTTGGAAAGCATTTAATTGAAAGGTTATCAGTTGTTGACTGAGATAAGAGATTCAGTGTGCACCATTTCATCTTGAGCTTAGAGATGCAGTATATACACCATGTGTGTATTGGAACACATAATCAACCACTATTAGATGCAATTACTGAGATGGTTAAAGAAACTTGATACAGTAGTCCAAGCCAGAGGAATGTCTGTTAGACTCTGGGATTTGCTTAGGGATTATTCATATAAACATGTAGAAAGTAAAAATGAATTTGATCTACTTCCACATAGAAAGTAGAGATAAGCAAGGCTTTAAACATCAGAGGACACAACTCTGATATATCTCTCTTCATATAGGGAAGAGGCAACTTTCCTTTCAACAGTAGCCTGATTTAATCCATTAATACAACAAAAATTATCTTCTACAGTCAGTTAGAAAAATTAAAAATGTATTTCTAAGCAGTCAAGATAATAAGAACCAAGACAATAAAAGCAGAAATAAAGGGAAAAATAAAGGGAATATGGTGCATCCTTTACAGATTTAACCTTACTACTGCTTACCTAAAACTTAAAATGTCAAAGTGGATATGAAAAATTTAAAGAGCAATCAAGTCAGAGCAAATTCAGAACCCCAAAGACCTATAACATCATTTGAAGAGTGAACTAGATATATGGGCAGAGTAGGATACTCACAAAGTACTGGTAAGGAAATTTACCTGTCTTCAACTTTCTGCTCAGAAGAAAAAAATACTTGAAGACATTCTAACCATAAGTCACTCCTCATTAATTAATTGTCTTGTACAAATTCGTACTACCTATATTAAAAAAAATCATTTTACAGATTTGTTTTAAAGGGATTTAGGAGTGATAATGTTTCCATAAGACATGAAAGATTGAAACCAATACCTTATAGATAAATATACTTCATGCTGAGCCTCAAACAAAAGTCACAGAAAAAAATTTCCAAAGATTACTAAATCATAAGGAAGCAGTCTCAGCCATGTTCAAGGAAATTAGGCACTATGCTTGAGAATCAGCTTTAAAAAATTCTGTTTTCATAGATATAGATAGATGGATAAAGATCAAAATATTAAATTACCTAGATATAACAAGGTAGTTAGAAATGTATACACATCAGCACGCAGTGTTTTTAATTTATTAAGAATAGTCAAATGGTACATATAAAAGAAACAAGAGGCATATAAAACTGTCGGTGTCAAAAAAGAATCAAATAAATTTATATAAATGAAAAACTAACATTAATATTGAAAACTAAAACTAAAGATTGAAAAGCATAGTCACAAGGTTTTCAAACCTTCATATTTCATAGTGATCTTTGTGATCATTATGTATCTTAGTAGATACTTAGTATACTGTATCTTAGTACTAGTCATCTTAGTATTTTAGTATTCAGTATTTGTCTTAAGGATTTAGTAGTTATTTGAAAATTAAAAAGAATTAAATAAAAATAACAATTTTGCATATTTACTTAGTTTTTACTAATGAAATACATGTACCTATTGAATAGTGTGAACTGTGAACATACATATCAGCTTCATTTCCTGTTTCACATACTTTTTATATTTGCTTTTAAAATACAATAACTGTGAAATGCATGACCTCATATAAAGGAATGTTCAGAATACAAGTAATATTAGAGAGCATCACGTCTTACTATTATATAGTGTTGGACTTTTCTGCATTCCCTAGAAATATTTAAAATATTCTGTGGACCCTTTGAATTCACTGTGTCACCTAAGGCAATTTATTGCTATGGGTTCCTCAGTTTGTTAATCTTATATTTAGAAACTGCTAAATAGAGAAATGGTGAAATAGAATATCAATTTGAAGAAATTACATGAATTGCTGCAGAGAATCAAAAGAAGTCAAGAAATAAACCAACATGAATATGGTGATAATACATTTCTAGAAATGGAGGAAAAAAGAAAAAATAAAATTGAAAAGATAATGATTTTATATAATATATAATACTTTCCAGAATTGTTGAAAGTTCTACAGTCATTAATTTCAAGTTACCAAGGGTTTGCGTAGCAAATCCTATATACATCTAGGTAGTAATTAAAGACAAAACAAAACGCATTACAATATAGACCTGTAACATTAAAATTATAAGATGGAAAGGAAAATAATAATGAGAAAAATAATTACATAGAAAATTTTAAGTTACAGTAATTAGTTTTACAGCTAATTGTTCAATATGTACAGTAGAAGACAGAGTGAATTATGATATTTTCAAGATATGATTAAGAGAGAAACAATTTCTGTCTTGATGATGTGTCTTTCGGTGAGAGTGGAGAGTTAAAGTTTCTTATCACATATATTTTTTCACCATTGTCTGCTTTTAGTATTTCTAGGAATTGTCTAATAAATTTTTTCTCCCTCACTTGGTGTATGTATGTTAGCAATTGTTATGTCTTTCTGGTGTATTAACCTCCTTACAGTAAGTAGAGTCTGTCCTGTCCTTTGTCACCTTTTTTAGACTGAAATCTGCTTTTTCTGTTACAAGAATAGCTACCCCTGCCTTATTTAGGGGGCTATTTGCCTATAGGATTGCTTTCTAATCCTTTACTTTCAGTCTATGTTTATGTTTAGAGTTCAAATGTGTTTCCTGGAGGCAACAGAATATTGGATTCTGTTTTTTTTTTTTTTTATCAAGTCTGCTACTCTGTGTCTTTTAATTGATGAGTTTAGACTATTAATATTTAGAGTGATTATTGATACTTGAGAGTCTGAAGTTGCCAGTTTGGTGGTCATTTTGAAGTTCTATTTGCATCCTTGTTTTGTTCTTCCTGTTTATCTTTCTGTTGGTCTTGGTCTTGAGGCTTCTCATAAAAATTTTTGGAGTGGAGATTTAGTAGTAGTAGTGGATTTCCAAAGACTGTTTATCTGAGAAGGTTCTTATTTTTTCTTCATAAAGGAATGAGATCTTTGTAGTGTAGAGTATTCTTGGCTGTCAACTTGTCTTAGAGTTTTTTGAATATATGACTCTTGTCTCCCCTTGCCTAAAGTGTCTCTTCAGAGACATCTGAAGTCAACCTAATAGGTTCCGAATGTCCGAAACTGACGAGTGGATGAAAAAGCAGTGGTTTATTTACGCAACAGAATATTATTCAGCAATCATAAAAGAAAATTTTGATGTATTTGTGATATCATGGATGAACCTAGAAGGAATCATGCTAGTGGAAATAAGCCAGAAAGAAAAAGACAAATGATAGATGGTCTTACAAACAAAAGATCAAAGAAAAGTCAAAGCTAATAAGCTGACAACAGAACTAAAACATGCAGCTAGAGAGAGTGAGGGAGGGAAGGAGAAATCAGGGAAGGGATGAGCATAAAAAATCAAGATGATGGTTCATGGGTGATATGATGGTGAGAGAGAACCCCACAGAATACAATGATGTAAATACACACACATATACACACACATATAGATAGATACATACACATACATATATATGAAAACAACCAAAATTAAAAATAAACCAAAAAAGGGGAAATGACCGTCAATTAGATTCTCTACAGAGTGCAATTACTTTTGAGAAGAAATGCAAAGCTAAGGCATTTTAAAAGTTAACAAAAAATTAAGTATATTGTTAAAAGGTATACACCAAAGAATCTTATGAGGTACAGTAATTAAAAAGAAGAAAAATATATGAAAAGGCAATGAGTAAATAAAACTTTTATGATGTGGATAAATAAATCCTAACATTAAGTGTTTAGAAAAAAATGACAATACATTAATTTGTGAGAACACACTAATATGTTATTCAGTATTTCAGACTATCAATAACAATAAATTGGGGGTGGAGGTTCACTGAGGTTAAATATTCTCAGGTATTTATTTATATTTCGAGGTAAAATATCTAATATTTTTACATTACTACATGTATTATTATTACACATTCCTGAGCTAACCCAAATAGACAAAATGCCTAGTATACCTACTTAGAGAATGAAAGTAAGTAAGACCTTCCAACTTAGTGGAGATTAAAAAAATAAGTTAATGAAAACACACAAACATACATAAATGCACAAAATTTAATTTGTTGAAAAAATAAGGTATATTAAAAAAAGACTGATGATGCAAAAAATGTTTTTGATAAATGTTAATATCTAGTCATGATATTAAATTGATATAAAAACTCATTATACACAGGCACTGGAAAGAAACTCCATATTCTGTTATCTACAGAAAATAAGTTACATTTTTTTTTTGGGGGGGGAAACTTATCAGTATAAATTTATTTCTTCAAGTTTAGATGAACAACCCCAAATGGTAAAATAATATCTATTCCTGAAACCAAGTGGTTCAGCTAATGGGTCACCTAATACATGGTGACAAAATTTGTTTCCCAATTTTTTTAAGAATTACTTGTGTGAGGAAGACAATACTCCTCTTGGAATGACCGCCAACGCTGGGTTTTGGTGTATTTTCTATCTTAACAACTACTACAGGAAACATCTGGGCAGGGTCAGAGCTGCCAGGAAGATAAGCTCTCTGTTTAACTGCTTTTCTTTCTTTTCTTTTTTTTTTATTTTAATTCATTTTATTGATTTGTCACAATTGTGCATTAATTGATCCCTCCTCCTCCCTTCATATTCCCCTCTGTATCCCCCTTCCTCCTCCCTCCATATCCCCCTCTGTATCCCCCCTTCAGTCACTCCTCCCATTTTTCTGCAAATTGTTGTTTGGTTAAGTTGATGTTTAGTTGTTAGTTGTTTGGCCTGTTGTTCTCTTCCGATATATGGTAAGTGTGTGTG
>PVHY01004876.1:0-88936 GCA_004024945.1 Uropsilus gracilis
GAAGGAAGGAAGGAAGGAAGGAAGGAAGGAAGGAAGGAAGGAAGGAAGGAAGGAAGGAAGGGTATCCCAATCCAAATCATCTCAGATCAGAAATAGGTGGTGCTGGTTTAGTCAGGAGCATTAAAATCATTGCTGTGTAGACAAAGAAGGAAGGCAAGAGACTAAGAAAGAGTTGTTTTTTCCCTTGCAGCAACATAAGTAAATCAATCAGTCACTAGTAGTGGGGCATACTGAGATACAGTATGAGGTTTATAAAGCACATGACAAAGTACAAAAGTGATCTCTTTATGTTGCAGCCTAAATTTCAGACTGAAATTTAACAGAGGATATTTACACATCTGTGAATGAAGAGGGAATATTTTCCTCCACCCACTTCAAATCTTCATCCTGTAGAAATGAAAGTACACATTGTTTATGCTATTACCTGAAAGCAGAATTTTAAAATAGAATGCATAAAAGTTTAAATATGTAAATTCAGTATATAACATTCTTTTCATTTCTACCTATATCCTAGGAACCCAGATGGCACTTATGCCTTACAGAAATTATGCCAACATTTTCTTATCATTAAAGAGAAATTTGAATTCTTAATACTTGTACTTCTTGGTTTTAGTTAGATACATAGGTATGATTTTTTTTTTTTGGTCCTGGAAAAACAACAGTGAAAATACAAATAAATTATTTATAAGATAGAAAATCACAGGAATATTGAGCTATACTGATTTTTTGCTCCCAAAATAATTACTTTCACAATTATCACTTTTTACATATATTACCTGAAAAGGCTTCAAAAAAATTATGTTAAAATGTTGAGAAAGTAACACACACTTTTAATACAATAAAGTTTCTCAGAGTTTAACGTATATATCAATCACCTACGGGATCAGGCTAAAAAACAGACGCAGATTTTCCAGGAAGTCAGGGGCAGCCCTGAGAATCTGCACTTCTAACAAGTTTTCAGGTGATGCCCCTGCTGTCAGTTCAAGAACAGCTCTTGAGAAGTACTGGCAACAGTCACAGTTAGCAGACTTAACCATGATTCTCCGGTAACATCTATTTTCATATGAAACAACCTTAGTAAAAAATGTTCTCAAGGTCAATAAGTGTGAGATGTGGATTTCTAAAATATTAGTTTGTCATTTTATTAAACATATATTATACTCACAAAATTATCAGAAGTAGCAGGTTTAGCTGTTCCATTGGCAGCTGTCTTTGAGACTCTTAATTTTATCCCTTCGGCTAGAGTGAGAAACATAGAATGCATAAAATTAAAAATCAGAATATTTTCCTTTATAATCTCATATTTAATATCCAATAAATATTATATGATTTTAAAAGAGAACTAAAAGGTGCTGGCTTTAACATATCATTTGGAAATACAGGTAAGATAGCAAAAGTTAATGGACTTGACAATTATTTGCAACAGTCACCAGACTGTCAAGCTGCTAGGTTAAATTCTAGTTTTAGAGGTAAACAAGCAAACATCTAAGAAACATTGACGCACATATATATGCATTTCCTTTGAAAGCATCAGCACATTTTCAATGTTTAGGAATTTAAAAAATCTACAGTATTTGAACTATCATATTCATGAGTACACCTTTGGTTATGCTTTTACTGTTCTGATGTATGAAAGCAAAGAAAAAGAGTATCTTCATATCTGCCAAACCTCTTCTTGATGTTAGCAGTTTGATAATAGCAAAGATGCAGAGCATGAACCCTGGAAACAGACAACCTTACTTAAAATTCTGGCTTTACCTACATAACCCAGGGCAAAGTAATTTTCTGTGGTTTCTGCCCCAGCTGTAAAATGGAATAATGTCTAGCCTGTAGAGCTCTGATCAGCAATAAACAAGTTAGTATATATAAGGTACGCAACACAAAATCTACGCAAAGTATTCACTTTTGTTACAATGATCATTGGTACCCAGTGCTCCATAAACTAGACAACTGGCATATTATGATGAGATCAACACTGTAAGTTGATATAACAAACGAAATAAAGGTTCCTTTATCTAAAAATTTCATGTGGCATTTTAAATTCTGACACTTGAGATTGATTCTTAAGGGCAGATCACTGATTTTTTTAAATTGAGGGATAAAACATATAGTACAGAAATTAAATGTATAGCTCGAAAAAATTTTAAAAATACGTACAACTGTGTGGCTACCATCTCAATCAAGACACTGAACATTTTGTCACCATGAAAATTTCTTTAAATTCCTTTCCAGTCACTACTAGTTCCACCAGAAGCAACAATTGTTCTGATTTATTTAGTCACCACACCTTAATTCTGCCTGTGCTGTAGCTTTCTGTGTAATCATAATCCATGAACTCTCTATGTATTATTTTGGATTTGGCTATTTTCACTTAACATAAAAGTGTAAGGCTTTCTTATGTTGTAGAAGATTGCCCACTTAAAGTATTCTGTTTTATGGGTATATTACAACTACTTTATTCCCTCACCGCTTAAAGAACTTTTGGGATATAATTTTATTCTTAATAGAATTAAACTGTGATGTCTGCTTTCATTTCTCCTGGAAATGAAATATCTTGGAGTAGAATACATTGTATGACAGGTGTATGCTTAACATTTTAGGAAACTGGATTTAGGATTATTTTTATCAACCTCCCCCACCCCCCAACCCCCCCAAAAAAAAACTAAACTAAAAAATACCATACCAGTTAACAAATACTCCCTAAACATTCCCCCTCCAGCTGCTGGTTCCTACTTTCTGTTTTTATGGATTTACCTGTTCTGAACCTTTCATATAAATCTTTCATGTGGTGCATATATGTATGGAATCATACAATATGATCTTTGGAACTGACTTCTTTCACTTAGCATAATCTTATTTTTAAGATTCATTCATGTAGTACAAGAACATACAAGTTACAAGAAAGTACAAATTCTTCTATGTCTTTTGCTTTTCTATATAATTTTAAGAACATAAGCATTTGTATATTTTTTAAGTCTGCTAAGATTCTGAATGGAATTTTACTGAATCTATTAGTTTGGGGAATTAATAATATTAGTAATATTAATAATATTGAGGGTATAATAAACAGGCTATATTTCTACATTTACTTACTCTGAAATTTCTCTTTGCATTATTTTAGTTAATACAGAAGTTTACCATGTTTTTTTCATGAAGTTCATTCCTAAATATTTTTTAAGTCATTTAAATATTTTAAATTTTATCTGCTCTCAGTATATCAACTACTTTCTACGACTCAGTGTATTAGTTCTAACTGTATTTTTTTCTTTGTAGACTCCTTGGGATTTACTACATAAATAACCTTGTTCACAAATAATTATGGGTCACTCTCTGGTTTCACTCCACTTATCACTGCATGCGAGGCACTGAGAATGATATCATAAAGACCTGGGATTCACTTATCTTCCTCCAGAGGTGCTGTGTGTGGTTTTAGTAGAAACTTAGCTTACTACTGAATTACTTAAGTATTCAGGTGGTGGAGGGGGAAGGTTGTGATTTTAGATTAGGACGGTTTATTTCTGCTTAACAAAGTGGTTGGGTAAACTTCAGCGGTCCTACAATGTAGTCTTTCTTCCTAAGGTGTGCCTCTTCTGGGATTTCAACGAAAAGTAAGCGCTTTGACTTGTTGAAATTTGAATTTCAAAGCCTGTAAATAGATAGATGCTAAAATTTCAGTTCTTCTTCTTAGTCATATGATTGCTAGTTTTCCCTGGGACTCCTGAAGTCTCATGTGCATTATGCCCAGATGACGCGAGAGAAGACTTCAGTAAATAGAGATTTTAGAATTTCTACCTTTGTGTTTCTGTCTGTTCTGGCTTTCTTCCTTCAATTTTCATGCATTTTTACAGTCCTAACCTTCATCTAACAATTCCTTGCACCTCTGTAACTGAGCTGTAGCCACTATACTGCTGCACTGACTGGGCAAAAGCTATATAAAATTGAACTAATAATCCTAATAAATGGAGGGCTCTCTTTTTTCAGCAGTCAAATCTTCTCCAATTTCTGCCTGCTTTTTGTTGCTCCCAGTGCCTTTGAACAGTTAATTTAAAAAAATACTTCATCCACAGTTTATACTAGTTATTAGCAGGAAGGTTGGTTTAATAAATTCACTTTGAATATTGAATCTTAATGCAATAAATTTTAATATATTTGTTGTGTGAGTTTTTCATTTTTTTCTTTCTTAATAGAGAATTCAGAAAAACACAAAAGAATTAGTTGAAGATTAAGAGTAAGATGAGAAGAGGAAAAAGAAGTGGACATACTGAAGACACGTTGACTATGTTGAAATTTTTGCTGACTGGGTATATTATAAAACATTCGTGCTATTTTAGACAATTAGAGACTCAAAAACTATGGGAAAAAGTTTTATTAAGAGAAATCAAAATGAAACAAAGATAAAATTACTCTCAGCTAAATCTGAGCTGCTAGTTGACGCTGCCTTAACAAATGCTTATTATGGTAAAATTAATAAAAAATTTCTATATAGAAATTACAGAAAGCTGAAAAAATAGCACTAAGACCATAATTAGAAATGCTTTAGTCATGACTAGGAAATTAGAGATGTACACATAATTTAAAAAACCCAAAAGAAGGAATTCAAAGAAACTGAGCATTCATCATTAAGAAGTTGAGTATTATTTAAGAACCAAGCACTACACAAACACTCATACCCCAAAATGGATTTGTATAAAAATGTACGTACCTATATACCCGGATTTTAAAGAGCAAACAAGTAACAGATGTTTAGACTATGCTGGCAATCTTGAGAGTTTCACTACAAACTTTTCTTTTTGGGACTGCCTACCATTATAGAGATTTCTTCAGATACAGTTTAAAAATATTTTATAGGGGGAAAAAAAGCATATGATCTTACATTACAATATTCCTGTTACAATACTATGGTCATTTAAAAAGAAAACATAATACTTACTCAAATTTTCAGATGTTACCATGAATTCTTCAACTTCATCATCAGAATCATCTATTAAGGGCAGGAAGGCATATCTATATCAAAAACAAGGAAGAGTTTTACTAGTAAGTTTAAACCTGTCCAGTTTTAAGTTTATAACTAAAGAGTCATTGCATACAAAAATATTTGCATTTTAAAAGTTTCTCATAAACTAAAACAATAAATATTATTGGATCATTAAACTTAGAAAGATTACTGTGAAGAAACAAATTGGGGTTCTTAAACCTTGTTGGTAATAAAACCCTGTTGATAATAAAAACACAGATAAAATCTTTCTGGAAAGCAATTTTCAATATATAAAGTTTAGGGCAGGGAACTTTCTGCTGTAGTTTTCCATGTCATTAACTCTGACATGGAAATAATAGACTTATTAGTCTAGACCCTAATGAAAGAAAAGTTGCTACAGTGATTGGTGAAAATAAAGCACACTGATTGAAGCTTACTTACTAGATCCAACAGTATTCAAAAAGCACTGATACCAGAAGAAGCTTAAAATGTATCTGATAAGTAGGGGCTATTTATATAAATTATGACACATTCATACTGTAGAATGCCTTACAGCATGTAAATGTAACTGGTAGAGTTACACAGTTACATAACAACAGTGCAGTAACAAAGCACAACAATGTACACACATAAGTACATATACATTTTTCATGTAATTTTAAAATAAGAAACACACAATGGGATAAACTTTTTTTCACTTTTCCAAGAAACTTAGTAGTACTTTCCTTGGGGAAGAACGAAAGATGGGGCTTCCCATAGCATTCAGTCTAAATCACATCTCTTTGAACTTCTCTTTCAGGCTCTCTAGGATTTTGGTCACACCTTTTTTTTGAGACTAGGTCTTGCTATTTTTGCCCATGGAACCACAGGCTCACGTTGCCTGGGCTACCACAGACTCAAGCAATTCCTAGCCTCAGCTTCCCAGGTAGCTGGGATTACAGGCGCATGCCACCACATCCAGCTATAGTTTTTTGGAACTAAGTCTCACTATGTGCCCCAGGTGGGACTCAAACCACGATCTCTAGGCCCAGCCGCTTCATAGGCTGAAGCTTACAAGCACAAGCTACCGTGCCCGGCTGGTCACATCCTTTCTTTTCAGTGTTATCTCCCTCCACTGTAGGTCTTAGTAAGCAAACCACATACCTAATGGTCTCCAAAGTATTTATCTTTCCCTACTATTCTGGAAAATGAATCCTTTCCCAGTCCTGCGTTTCTTCTCAAGCATAATATAAACATTGCCTTTTCAAGGAGTCTCCCACATCCTTCTTCTATCACTCTCCATGATTCAGTTTGAATATCTGTTATTTCACAGTCCTGCATTTGTTATGCT
Organism: Uropsilus gracilis; assembly: GCA_004024945.1. NCBI lineage: Eukaryota > Metazoa > Chordata > Mammalia > Eulipotyphla > Talpidae > Uropsilus > Uropsilus gracilis. The sequence goes on from PVHY01004876.1 coordinate 6,306, forward strand.
TATCTCCCTACTTGACTGTATACTTCTTTAAGAACAAGGACTCATTTCTATAAATGCATTTAATACCAAATTTTTTAATGCCAAAGTTGAATCTTTCTATTAGGTACCTCTGATTATTTGCTGATGGTCTCCACAAAAACATTATTACAATAAGGATAAGCGAAAAAAGGAAACTCCAAAATGCTTCATCAACCCAGTGTTCCATCCAATCCTGTAATAAGGACAGTTCAAACATGAAGTTAATTTTCTGATGAACGTACAGATCTCCATTCAGATGGTATACACTGAGTATTAATAAGATCTTTCCAATCATAAGTCTTACCAAAAAAAGTACATATTTTTAAAACACAGACTAAAAAATATAGTTATAAAATCAGCATTAGTTGCTTACAGCATCCTTATAAACAATCAGATGAATAAAATCTGAACATAAATTATATAGTAATATGAAGAGACATTTAAGTGCTATTTTCTAGACAAAAACAGTCATGAGGCAGGTTTATAGCAGAATTAGAATCAGGTTGCCAATGGATTTTTTTTTCTTTTTTCTTTTTGAGACTAGGTCTTGCTATTTTCGCCCATGGAACTGCAGGCTCACGTTGCCTGGGGTACCACAGACTCAAGCAATCCCAAGCCTCAGCTTCCCAGGTAGCTGGGATTACAGGCATGTGCCACCATGCCCAACTATATTTTTTTGGAACTAGGTCTTGCTACGTTGCCTCGAGCAGGACTCAAACCATGATCCCTGGTCCCCACCGTGGCTTCCCAGGTTGCCACTTACAGGCATGCGCCACACCATGCCCGGTCCAATGGATATTTTTTACACTGATGAGGCTACAATCTCTGATCCAAAAATTTCAATGCAATAGTTTTCCCATTATATTTTAAGACACAATTTAAAGGGCTGTTTAACATTCTAAACATTTCCTTTCAAAGAATGTGAGGGATAACAGAAAGATGTAGAAAACATTAATGAAAATCCAAAACATAATACACTCAGAACCTCAAATGAAAAATACCACACTAAGAGGAGAAAAAAGGAATTCTACAAGACTCAGTTTTTCTGTCACTTAGTTAGCCCTACATCAGCAAAAGTTCAGGATTTTTGGCGGGCTGTTTGTAATTATTTATAGAGAAATAGAGACTAGCTTTAAATCAAGAAACTCTCCACAAGGGCATTTTTCTATTTAGGGCTAGGAAATGTTTCTTCTAGGGAGGGAGCCTCTGGAGAGTGTCTTCTGAGGGTTCATGATGAGCGTAGCATCCTGGAAATATGTTAGACTTAGAGCTCAGGGTCCTATTTACATAAAAATAACCCAGTTTCATGGTATAAAGGAGGAAAAAAAATTCTTGGTATTTTGAATGATAGAGTTTTTTTTCAAAATATAATAAAAAAATCAGAAAAGCAGATTTAGGAGGAAATGCTTCAAATTAATTTAAAGGAGGCAAAATTTTTATAAACTTATAAAAAGGAAAGAAAAATCACTAAAATTACCTATTTACATAAACTAAATTCTTCAAAATTACATAAAACAGTATATTTAAAAATGAAAATATACAGAGAGGTTATACTTACTGATTGACATTTTGCAATTCTAAATGTCTTGGTTGTCCACACCATAAACACTACAGAAGCTGAAAAACACCAAAAAAGTCAACCTTTGAAGGGACATGCAATACTAAAATAATTCATTTCAATAAGAAAATTAAACAGCTTACCCAGTACGGCAAAGATCAGAGTATTTGTAAAGTGCCTGTACAAAGAAAATTTCACTGTGTTCTTTCTTAACCTTAGTGTCTTCATAGTTTGTGCCAAACTTATAAAAATGTGAAAGAAGTTAAGGAAAAGCATTTTACATAGAAACAAACAATTAAGATTTAAAAACAAAGTAAGTTTTTTTACATTTCCAAAATTGATACCCCTCATAGTCCCTATAATTAAGTTAAACACAGAAAATGTTACCTCAGTCAACTTTATACAAACATGATATAAATTCTATCCCATCTTGTTTTAAAATTTACCTTGATCTGAACTAAACAAACTTGAAGGGGGAAAAGCAGAAAATAAGAAGACCTATGAGGTGCTCAATGTCCAGGCCCACAGCTAGAGCAGCACACAGCACACATGCCAGAGCTAGGTCACCCTTTACATGTGCTGACGTGCAGTTGGCTTGTGCTTTTTATTTCTATTTACATTTTGTCGTTTAAGTACTATGCCTAAAAAGTCAGGTCATCTCTCAATTTCACTTTATAAACTGAAATCACGTATGTCAAATATTTAGGGAGAGACTATCATCAAAAATTATTTCAGTAGGACTATGATGATAGAATGCTTTGATTAAGAGATCTGCAAAAGTCTCAAAGATCGGGCAGGAAAAGGTTTTATTTTTATAGAGAAGTAAACAAGTGGTGTAACTGGGAAATTATCAGGGTAAGTAATGACTTCAAGGTGTGCAGATTCCCAGGCAGGGCGAGTAACGAGGGTTCCAAGTGGATGAAGTTCAGGAACTTGGGGGAACAAGAACACTTAGTTTGTTCCAGTCCTGGTATTTTGTCCAGACTGGTAAGTAAGTAGACAGACCTGTGTCTAGCCTAATCACAGGTAATTAAGGGGTCATTTGGGAGTATTACTCTTATGTCCTACAGGTTCTTTGGAGTAAGCCTTTTCCTGGAATATGAAAGGGTTGGGGTTTTCTTAACCATGGCTGCTATCCAGAAGCACAGGGTTTCAAATAGGCTCCTATTTCAGTGCAAAGATTCTCTTCCAACTTGTCCCAGTGCTTGGATCTATTTATTTTCATTCTTCCTCTCCACCTCTACTCACTTATTTTTAAATTATTTCTCTCCACACTGCTTTGTGGACTTCTACAGTGCACCAGGTTGTGAAGATATGGAAGCATATAAGGCCTTGGGCTTCCTCCTCTACCCTCCAATGAGGTAGATCCTCATACACTGCAGCATCCTAAGTATACACTCCCCAGGGGAGTGAGGATGGATGCAAAGCACTCTGGGCTTCAGGAAGGTATCAAAAGAAGTGACATTTAAGCTGGGCATTTAGAGTGGCTTTAAGGTCCATGAGTGGTTTTTAGAAAACTCACTACCTGTGGACAATTTCTGGTCAGACAGAAATGTAGCCTTATAGTCTTCTACAACTGTAGACTTGTAAGTACCTATAGACAATCCAGAATTTCTAGAACTATTTCTTTTATGAGTGATAACAGAAAAAGCATTTACTCAAGGACTCAAATGACACATTGTGAATAATGGCAAACACCAGCAGGAGCGCAACCTCCTGTGCCTGATCAGCCCTGTCATGACTGAGCGCTCCGGAGAGCCCGGCCTATTTCTGCAGCTTTGTAAGACACACAGATCTGCTCTCAGGCATCAGTTCTTCCACTGCCTCCTATTTTAACTTCCAAATAGTTCACTAATCAAAAGCTTACTTTAGTACTAAAATTACCAAAACTCTTTTCAAACTTACTAAATGACCCGTAAGTTGCAAAAGAAGATCAATTTCTAAAATCAATTCAACCAATTTAAGACTATTGTCTGAATTTATGAAAATGCAAATAAACTTTTTTTTATTCATAAACATTCTGGACTGAAAACAACTGTCTATATTAAAATATGGTCTCATTTAATAATTAAAGTGTTTCTTAAAAGTCAAGGAATAAAAAGATGAAAAGCAAATCTGAAACTGCCAAAGTCTCCACTTACCAAGATGTTGTTAAATTTAGGTAAAGTTAAATCATTTCTCTATTAAAGGAAAGCAGCACTGAAAGCAAGCAGGCCCCTTCACCCAAAGTGAGAATCAACATGAACGTGCTGCTATTGCAGGAAAAGGATATCCACCAGCACAAGCCAGAGTCAAGGAGGGAGAGGGGGAGGCTGGCCAGAAGCACAAGATCAGAATCATTTGCCTGCAGCAAAACAGCAAAAATATAAAACAGAAGAAAAGAGGAGAATGGCTATACCCTTTGAATTTGGGAGACTATTTCTTCTAGTATTTTAGAATTAGATTCTTACAGGAAGCCCCCAAATGTAATTATTTAGGAAAACCATTTCCTTTTTGTACAGATAAGCAGACTTTTCATTTCAGTAAAGAAAATTCCCAGAGAGCAATCTAAAAGCAAATACCAGAACTTCAGGTTCAAGCAAAAAAAGACACTAAATATTCTTTCTCTCACCATGAAACTAGCAATCAAGATCATTTTAATTTCTAGATTTATGGCTTTTATATTAAACATCTCTGCTGAAAATACTAACAATTAAGCAAACTAAATCATTTGGCTAGTTTTTGTTATCTCCACACTCCAACCTGGCTCATTACATATTGGACTAGATGAAAGCCAATGTCCATTAAAGGGATTAATCACTGCCATTGAAATGTAGAAGGAATTAGAAACCTTATAGCCACTTTTGTCTGGAATATTCTGCCAAGTTGCACTACTAAGTGTTTTTTCCCAACAAACTACCTTGTGAATGATTAAGAATAAGATATTTTTGAAATACATATATGCATATTATCAAGAAAAAGAATAACAGATTTTTTTTTTTTGAGACTAGGTCTTGCTATTTTTGCCTGTGGAACCACAGGCTCTCGTTGCCCGGGGTACCACGGACTCAAGCAATCCCCAGCCTCAGCTTCCCAGGTAGCTGGGATTACAGGCACGCACCACCATGCCCAGCTATTTTTTTGGAACTAGGTCTCGCTACGGGCCCCAGGCGGGACTCGAACCGCGATCCCTAGCCCCGGCCACTTCATAGGCTGAAGCTTACAAGCACAAGCCACCGTGCCCGGCTTAACAGATTTTTTTTAATGGGCAAAATCAACAGCTTAAGGGATTGCTGGAATAATACACCTCCTGTTTAAGTCTCTCAATGTATGTGAAATAATTCCAAATCAAGCAAATATCTTAGATTCATTTCCAAATGCACAATGACAGAAGAGAAAACATTCAGATCTAGGGACAGTAAAATTGAGCCCAACATCTCGGTTCATTTTCACTGAAATTCTGTCCACACCAGGTATGTCTATATTGCTGGCCTGTACACCAACCACCCTACCCCCTACTCCCCCATCATACGCTGCTCTTAATAAGGTGTGCAGTGATGCAGAGGGGGAGGGGTGCAGACAGGGTGGAGGTAGGCACAGTGGACTATGGTAGGGGCTATGGGTGCTCTGATGGCGGAAGAACTGCAGTAACCACACCTGAGTGCAAAATCCTACACTGTCAAAAAATTATTAAGGAACTAAAATAATGGTACTTCATTAAAAAATAATTTCTAAAAATTTAGGAAGATTTTTAAACACCCCATTATACACAAAACTCTTTGTGTGAGATGTGTGTTGTAATGTTTAGAGAAGTTCCACCATTTTCATTGAATTTTCTTCTTTTCCTTTTTTTCTCTTTATTAATTGATTAGTGTTGTCCATGACTGTCTCAAACCCGCGGACTCAAGTGAACCCTAGCCTCAGCCTCCCAGGTAGCTGGGATTACAGGCATGCGCCACCATGCCCAGCTTTCATTAAACAAAGGCATTTCTGATCCCACTGTCCAAGAAGGCTAAACAAAAATATAGACTATGGCGATTTCTCAAAATATTAAGAAAAATCTACCATAAGATCCAGCAAGTCCACTGCTGGGTATCTACCCCCAAAATGCATACTAATTTGAAGATTGCAGCACTATTTACAACAGCCAAATTATGGAAACAAGCTAAGTGTCCACACAGATGAGTGGATTAGGAAGTTATGGTATATATACACACACACCTACATATATACATGTGTGTATATATGCACACACATACATATATGCAATATATGTATACACATATAACATATATACATACATGTATGTATATATACACCATAACTTCCTAATCCACTCATCTATATATATATGGTATATATACATACATCTGTATATATGTACACACACACACACACACCATGGAACACCACTCAGCTATAAACAAAAAAGATAAAACAAATCTGACTGTAAAATAGAAAATAGAAGTTACCAGAGGGGGTGAGAGGAAGGTGGTGAACAATGATGGACTATCACTGGTACCTTGGTGGTGGGTATGGTGTGGTAACATATACCTGAAGGGTGGGATCCTTTACCTCCAATCATATAGTGTTGTAAGCCAGTGTTACCACAATGGAAAACAGTAAATTAACGTTTCTTTCCCCCCCTTTTGGAAGCATACTGAAAATTCACAAATAAGAAATTTGAAGAATAGATAGACCCGGCTCAGTTCACAAGGGTATTACAAAAGCCCATTAACAGTGCTACCTTAACCAATACACCTCAGAAACGGAGAGTTTCCTTGCAGAAAGGGACACAGGCAAATTTAAGGTCTTTGATCATTTTTATGAAGATAAATACAAGAAAATGGAATTTCTTATTTCCACAAATGCATATCAGAGCCATGGAGAACAACAATGGAGTTCCCGAGACTGAACATGAATCACATTTGAGAATAGCCAGATTGCCCCTAGCCATCCAAGTATAATATGCAAGGCTTTCTGGAGCCTCTTTGCTTTCTTTTGCCACCATTTATTTCTGTCAAGTCTAGCATCTGAACTCCTTTTTCTTTTTTCTGCACTCTATTTCCTGCACTCTCACCATCTCTCCTGCAGATACCTCATACTAGCCTTCCTTTCTCTAGACTCCTGTTTCCAATCATCTTTTCATGTCATCCTTAAATTCTAATAAATTTCAGCATGTTATTGATCTACACAATTTTGATTCCTCACTATTTTCTACCTTCCGAAGGGACTCTAAATGGTTAAGCATATCATTCTTTGCTTTCTGGCCTATCTTCCATGGTTACTCCAATAGTTTCACCTACAGGTAAAGTTACTTTTCTCAATTCTCCGACTATTCCTGTATTTTCATGCTACCAACTCTGTTCTCAATTCTTCCCAGAATGCCTTTTCCACAATTTTCTTCCCAGTAATCCTCTGTATGTCTTCTGAGTTTTAATTTAGGTATCAACATCTCTGTGAAGTATTTCCTTAATTTTATGGTAAAATTAACTTCACTATTTGCATAGCACTTTCTCAAAATGGCAGTTAGTGTTGCTACCCTGCTCTTTGTTACCCATGTGTCTCTACTAACAGACTGTAAATTTCTTAAAATGGGACACTATATTTTTCTTCTAGCCTCCTCAGTAATGAGGCACATATGAAGCATATTAAGACTGCTAGCAGAGAAAGTAAAGACATTGTTAGGGGAGTTGTTATTTTTTCACCTTCAACTAAGTTCTTACATTGAGGTAACAATAATATCTTAACTATTTCTATATTATTATATATTAAGAGTAATCTAACTTTAATCATATAGCAAATTATCTTAGGAAATAGTAAAGGATATGAACCATACAAAAATGGAGTCAATAACTGCTAACATAATGTCACCGAAAACAACAGCTAAGTGGTTAGAACCCTGAAAGATAAAAATAGGAAAAAAATCCTGAACAACAAAGTTTCACTATTGTAGGAATTATCATTTGATGAAGGAAACAACCTAGCTCATCTCATCATCTTACAGAAGTCACATATAAGATTTGATTTTCTAATAGAACTGTGTTTAAACACTGGAAATGAACTGTTTGGGCAGCCACGAATGTTAATTTGTCATCAAATTGTTCAATGATAACGTACAATGGTATGGTATTTAGGTCAACCTTTCTGCATCCCACGCCACAGCCAGGGCTACAGACAAAATGAACTCCTGATCTTTTCTATTGCATATGAAAGGATGGACACACACACACAAATACACACAAATGAGGGCAAAGAATGTGTGAAAGGATATAAACAAACTGTAGATTAGAAACTTATTCTAGTTGACAGAGAATTATAATTAAGTCAGTTATAGCTAAGATACTGACTATGCAAAATTTTAAAGAAATAATATATATGCTATATCTACACTGGAATATTTGTCTTACCTATTTTCTTTCTAGCAAAGATTAGTTTCCTGTGAAATAATCAATATACGTATAATGCAAAGTTCTTCATTATCGTGTAAGGTAAAAATAAATGTACCCTTCAGTCAAAGACAAAAAGAACAGGTGTATCTAACTGAATGAAAATATATCAAAGATAAGAGGAGAACAATGAGGCTTTATTGGACCAATATTCTGCTTTAAGGTTCAGATGAAAATATGTGAAGTAATCTTTTCTAGCAATATAGATTATTTCCTCTGTGCACAGTGATGGGATTTACATATCTGAGCTAAAAGGCATTTTGGGTAAAAATGACAAGGTTCTTTGAGTCAAGTAAAATATAATAAGCTTTTTAACCACTAGCCATCAAACACATTATTAAGAAAAACCAAGAACTAGAGATGTTAAGGGTCTTTAGACATAAATACATATTCCTACCTTCTCTAGAGGAGGTAATTTTCCCCTCCTGGTCATCTAAGAAAAGGGCCCGCTGAGTTGCCAGAAATACTAGTCCACAAGAGCTAGAGAAAACCTTTACTCACATGAGATTTATAGACATGATGACATCTAATGTCTGTATGTGTGAAAAAGATGCAATTAACTTACTGTTCACTTATACATGTTTAAAACAAGGGCTAAGGAAAAAATAAGTGTGACAAACACAAATATTCTTTACAAAGAATTACTATGAACACTTTCCTGGAATGACATCGAATGGTGTTGTCATAATCAATCATATAATTTTAAGACAGGCTCTATTTAGCCTTATACTTTTGAGGAGTAATGTTTAAAAGGGAAATGGTCCATAAGAAAAAAAAGCTCAAATTTGGTGTTTCTCATAAATTTCCTATCTTTAAAAGTTATCTTAGAAGATATCACGCAAAATCAGATTTCACCAGCACTACAAAAAGTACGCATCATTGCATTTTTACCCCAATGACTCTCATCACGCCTTCAATAGCTGCGAAGATGAAGTAGAGCAGCCCCAGCCCAATCACCCGGTGCATGACTGTTCCTAGTCGAGGCCTAGAGTGAGAAAGAGGGAACAGAAGAAAAGGAAAAGCAAAAGCAGGGGTAAGTAAAATTCATCTGCATCCAGACATTGTTGTCATTTCCAACACCAGAGATGTCACTATCTCATCAAATCACTCTGCTTCACCCCTTGCAGGTACTCTGTTCTAGGATATAGCATTTTCTCTGGGAACAAGGCACAAATAGACTGAGGAAAAAAAAGAAAAAGAACAAAAAACAAAACCGGTCTCCTTTCTAGGACATGAAGCGGATGCCTATGAAGCAATATTTTGAGGCCAAAGGTGCTAGAAGATTCTGACACTTAAATACATGCACTATAATAACATGATCCAGGTGCTACATCTATAAAATGAAAGAGATTGATAATATCTAGAAGTGAAGTGCCAATCTCTAATATCTTCACAGAAGTAATAATTTAGCTCTTTCACTAAACATTAATTAAAAAAACATTCTAAGTTATGTTTTGTTAGAGATAATCCACTGATTTTGATTTGAACAGAGAAATACAGGGTATCAGGAAGATAAATTACCTTCCACCTCTCAATACCCAAAAGAAGAGTGGTAGCAGACCTCAATTTTCTTTGAAAACTGAAAAGAATCAAAGTATCTCTACATCTTAAAAATAAAAATGAGATGGGAAATACAAAGGTATTTTTCATAATAATTTGAAAAACAGAACTGAATTTTTAAGACATTGATAAGTCAGAATTTACATGTTTTAGCTTAAAAACCCTTTTCTCAGGCTGGGCACGGTGGCGTGTGCCTGTAAGCTTCCACCTATGAAGCAGCCAGGGCTAGGGATTGCAGTTTGAGTCCTGCCTGGGGCTCGTAGCGAGACGTAGTTCCAAAAAAATAGCTGGGCGTGGTGGCACGCAGCTGTAATCCTAGCTACCTGGGAAGCTGAGACTGGGGATTGCTTGAGTCTGTGGTACCCTGGACAATGAGAGCCTGCAGTTCCAAGGGGAAAAATAGCGAGACCTAGTCTCAAAAAACAAAACAAAACAAAACAAAAACCCTCTTCTCAGAGTAATTAAAAGAAAAAGCTCATGATAATCATTTAAAAATAAAATCTGCCAGGCACGGTGGTGTGTGCCTTTAATTGCAATCTATGGAGCGAGGCCAGGACTAGGAATTGCTTGAGGCTGCGGGTTCGATATCCACCCAGGGTAACACAGCAAGACCTAGTCCCAAAAAATAGCTGGATGTGGTGGGGCGCACCTGTAATCCCAGCTACCTGGGAAGCTGAGGCTAGGGATTGCTTGAGTCTGTGGTACCCTGGGTAACATAGCAAAACCTAGTTTCAAAAAAAAAAAAATATTTAAAAATATTAAAAGATAAATAAAATCTAAATAAAAATTAAATACTAAGAGTTTATATTTAAGACTACTTATCTAATTTATCTAAATTCTGATTCATTCTACACAGCTCACTCTAGTAGCAATTGTTACAGCTCTCACTTTGAGTTGAATATAAAAGTTAATAGTGAATACAATTTTCTATTCACTTTGCAGCAACCAAGGCACCTGATGTTAAACAGAACTGTGAGAAAGATTCTTAATACAAGTAAAATAAGAAAGGTTTGTTGACTAAAATCTTGTTACCTACAACAACCTGAGCTGCAAGCATACACACCGACATACAATGCGTACACTGTTAGTGTCTACTATGTGCCAGGGACCACACAACTATGCAAGGACCTCCGGGTACAGAAGGACACAAAATAGGCAAAGATCCTACTCCACTCAAGTGAGGGGAAGAGAGCAAAAGCTAGTAAGTACATCAGATTGTCTTGCAAACAAAGAATGAGGGGTCAGCTTGACAGAGGGTATGTGCTGCATGAGGAATCCTGACAGCATTCTCCCCTGGAAGACAGTGGAGCAGGGGAACAAACCATGTTTGGAATTTGAAGGAAGACAGCTACAGGCAGAGGCCTTTACTGCACTGTTAAGTGCTTGGGTTTATGGGACAACAGAATAAAGCCACCTGGAAGGGGAAAATTGGCAGAGAGTAAATGATGAGATTAGCCATTTGGAAAGCCACAGAGGGAGTCTGGCTTTTACTGAGTGAGCAGGCAAGTAATGCAATCTGAGTTACATTTTTAAAGGATCACTCTGGCCATTGCTGTGTTTGAAAAGACCGACAAGCCAGGGCAGAAGCTGGAAAACCAGTCAGCAGACAACTGAAGAGGTCTATAAACAGTGGTGGCTTAGCCCTGGGTGATGGCCTGGGTGGGGATAGGACAAAGTAGTTTTGCTTGTATCCTGATGTCAGAGGCACAAAACTGGATGAGCATGCCCAGGAGTGTGAGTCACCTCAACTCACTAGAGTTGAGGTCTGGGGTTTGACTCTGGGATACTCCAATACTACCACCTCAGGAAGATGAAGCGGGTCTAGTAGCAGAGGAGGATGGAGCAGCCTGGACTCCACCAGCAAAGTTGCTGACTAGGTACTGAGCAGTCACCTACTTTGGCCAGGAGAGGTCAAGGGAACTTGACAACAGCAGGCTCAACAGAAGAATGGGGTAAAACCCCACTATGGTATGTTCAAAAGAAAATGAGGGAAAGTTGAAGTGGCAAGAGGAGATAACTTACCTGAGTGAAGAGGAACTAAACAGAAACAGAGGAAAAGGTCATATGAGACCAAGGGAGGGTTTTGCTTCTGAAGATGACAGTGGTAACAGACTGCTGATGGAAGTGATCCACCAGAGTGGAAAACTGATGATACAGAGCAAACAGGAGCCAGTACCTGAGCAGCTTGACAGATGAGATGTAGAGCACAAGGCAGAGGGGCTTAATCACAAGTAGGGAGGGCCCTTACCTTTTAAGAGAAAAACACTGTAGGATTAGATATGGGGTAAATGACATAGACTTGATGGCAGGCACACACCAGAATTCCCTTCTAATGGCTATTTCTTCAGTGAGAAATGAATAAAGACCAGTTAAAATGGATGTGGGAAGGGAGTCGGAGGAAAGGGAAGGGGCAAAATGGTCTTGTGCAGAGTGAGAACATAAATCTAGAATTTTCAGAATGACTAAGAGTGAATTTAGAGTTCAGGGTCATGAAGAAAAAGTAAAACGGCTCAGACAGCTCAGTTGGTAAAACATGAAGAAAAAGTCAGCTTGGACAGGTGGTCAGGTGTCCTCAGACAGATCCTGCTGCTCCAGGTAGAAGCTTGATGCAGAGAGAAAACTGGACTTACCAAGTAAGGGTGATGAGAGAAAGGCAGGGGACTTCAGGTGTACAAAAGAATGTTTGTACCCTGCTGATCTGGTGGTAGGATCAAAGGCCAGGATCCACAGTAGGGTCAGAGTGACTGAAATGATAGAGAAAGGAAACAGAGAGGTGACAACTACAGAGTGGGTTGCTTAAAGTTTTGATTATAAAGAGGGCATTATTAGATATATATTATATATAATAATAATGATGAGAAAATAATCATGGGACTTAATAGCTGAGATGAAGTGAAGGGCAAGAGCAGCAGGGGTGAGATCAGGTGACTTAAAGGATCATTCACAAAGAATTCTGACAGATGAAGTATTGAGGGGGACAGTGAGACAAGCACTCCAAAGGCAAGGGGGAATCTCAAGTTGACAGTGGAGCAGTGAGAAGATGCAGCAGACGAGCCAGTCTGAAAGCCTGAGCTCTGGGAATCAGTATCTTAGGGAGGAAGAGAGAATAATGGCCTGAAAAAGGTAATGATAATAGACGATAAGCTCTTCCACATTCATACCGATGACTCACAGTTATGAGAGAGAAAAGATCTGCCTGGGAGGATCTGGAAGAAGGAGGACCCTAAGGGGTTTCAGTCAGAAGTTTTGCTTAGTGTTTAGCCTTCTTTTTCTTACAATGCTCACATATAATCACAGAAAAGTAATTATTCCTAGGAAATAAATTGAATGAACTTTAAAAATTACCGAAAAATTTCCCTTCTCCTTAAAGTTATTATTTATTCATTTAACCATACAAAGTTACTACAATTCAACATCAGGATCTTTACATGAAGACAGTGAATTAGCCAATATATGTAAACTGTTTAAAAACATGTTCTTGCAGTTAGTTCCCTAAGGCATTTGTGTTACATTATTAAGAAGTTTCCAAAGGCTGGGTACGGGGGCATGTGCCTTTAATCGCAGCCTATGGTGTGAGGCCGAGGCTAGGAATCGCTTGAGTCTGAGGGTTTGAGACCCACCCGGGGCAACATAGCGAGACCTAGTCCCAAAAAATAGCTGGGCATGGTGGCGCATGCCTGTAATCCTAGCTACCCAGGAGGCTGAGGCTGAGGATTGCTTGAGTCCGTGGTACCCCGGGAAATGTGAGCCTGTGGTTCCCCAGGCAACAAAGGGAGACCTAGTCTCAAAACAAACAAACAAACAAACAAACAAACAAACAAGAAGTTTCCAGTTTCACAGAAGCCATAAGGCAGATGGATGGAATCAGAAGACTGGGGATTATCTTATCAACACACCAATACTTACTTCACAATGCCATAACCCAAGCTCACAATAATCACAAGAAGGCGAGCCAATGTTCTCTTAATCGCCGATATCAACTCTGCAAATATCAATAAACCTTGAGCTGGGAAGGAAGAAACAGAATAATTCACTTTGTGTACATCTGGAGGTCTGTCACAAGATTCTAAATATGTACAATGTACAACTACATTCTGATCACAAACAAATTAGGCAGACTTGATTTAAGTCACATAATCCAACTTGCTATTTGAAATCCTCAGTGTTGGGGAACCACAATTTCCTACAGAACTCACTCCTTATTTGATCATCTCTATTGGGCACAGCTTTCTTATATCAACCTGAAATCTGCCCCCCGGAACTTCTTTCTGCTCTTGTTTATCCTCTTGAGACTATAAAAAACTATGTCTCCTTCTTGTCCTGTAAATATTTGAAAACCATATCTTCTAGCATTCTTTTCCCCAGGAAGCTTTTGCTATTTATTCATTTATTGCTCCTACTAAAATAATGTAAGATACCAGTGAAGGCTATACTGTAGTTAAGATGGACAGACAGAACTCAGGTGGTTAGAGCTAGTGGTAACAGGGTATCATTACCCACGATTATGAAGGTCAACCTAATATTCACTTTGAGGAGATGAAAGTCCAGAAAAGCTCCTTAGAGGAAGTGACTTCAGTATTTGTTAACTGCTGGGAGGAGGGAAAGGGAACAACCTACTTGATCTATCTCTCTTCCCAAAGGTTCAGTTATAGAATCATCTGTACCTTTACTTCACTGTCTTTTTAAAAATCTACCTTCTGGCACACACGTATGTCCTCCTGCTTTATACATCCTACTGAGTAAACTGAGATGGTACATCCAATGGTACATCCAATCTTTAGAAAAGTGACAAAGTGGGGAGAATGCAAAAAGGCTGAGGGCACCATTTGCCCTGGCACTACTAATTTTATTCTCTGTGGCCAAATTTTTTCTTTTCTTTTTTGTGCAGGGGAGAGAAGAAAGAAACAGAAATGGTGAAAGGATTAGCAGTACCTAATTTCCCCGTTCAGAACTTCATGCCAATCCTTGGTAGCAAAACCTTAGAAAATGGGAATGGGAATTTTCTTTTCCTCAGGAAGAAAGTGAAGAAAAGTCAGCGAGGAATAAAACTGAAAATGAAGATAACACATATGCTGCCCTAGAACAGAGTTCAATTCTGACAGTCTCTTCTTGGCTTCCCTCCAATCATCTATATTGTAGCTGATCCCAAACCACTATAGAAACATTGCTGCTCACAAATGCCAGGAGACTCCTGGCCTATACCATATTTATGGAGACAGTCACAACTTACTTGATAGTCCAGTGCTGTTGATATTCTGATATTCACTATAAAAAACTGCTTTTTCAAGCATTCCCAGGAAAATAACAGCTGCAATCCAGAACTGGATTCTTAATATATCTTTCCAATAACAGGCAGACCATGTCAGCCAGAGCACACCATAGAAAATATAAACGATACACATCACCATATAAAACTGTAGGAAGAGAAGGAATTTCAGTAAGACTTTTTTCATCTTGACCTGAAAATTGGCAATTCTACATTCAAGTATTCAATGCTTTATTTTTCAGAAATAGAGAATATGTCATAGCATTAGTTACTGAAGAATTACTACCTCTGAGTCACTGATACAAAATTCATTTTAAAATAAAGGAAAAAGTACTGAGAAATACTCACAATCATTAAAGGCCAATCCGATGCAGAGATATATCCATGAGGCCCCACCATAGAAAGAGAAACTGGTGAAGGAAAAAGAAATTAAAAAGTAAAATTATCAATCAATCTTTTCTCAAGTTTTTAAATATAAGTTCATTCCCAGAAGTTTCAAGGAATATAAACCAAGCAAAGAAATGTGGAATTTTTACACAGCACACACAAAGCACTGGATAAGTTACTAGGTGCTTGATTATGTAATCCTACCAAGACACCTTTGCTTGTAAAAATGCTGCTGTAAAACCCTCAGACAGCACAGCAATACTGGCTTTAGAGTGGCACCTCATGAAGGACTCTGTCTTTCTTGATGCAACTTGGGCTAAATTATTGACTCAGGCATATCACTTGAGATGTTGTCCAAGAGAGCAGTAACAATATTAAATACAAGGAAAGACTTGCAGAACCTGGCAACTGGTTGAGTTACTAACAGGGGATTTAAACCATCTGCTCAAGTCCAGAGAAAAGACAAGTCATGACACTTAGGGAGAAATGGAACAGGCTAGGTAGCAGAATGGCATAAAGGCTCCTGCTCCCTCTATTTGGCATGGTCTTGGTCATTGTATCATCTTCAAGAGGAAGACCCACTTTACACTTTTTCAGAATAGCTACCTCCACCTGCTTCTCCTATACTCAAGAGCTCCATGCCTCCTCTGCAGTAATGCCGGTTTCACCTCTTTGCTTTCTACTTCCCTGCTGGATTGAGCACCACTCAGAGGTAAAGCCTAGTTGACCTCTTGTTTCCAGAGAATGAATCAGAGCAGTTTACAAATCCCTAGGATTTTCACATGCTCTCTGACTATTGTCAGCCCAGCAAATATTCCACTGGAAATGACAGTCAAAGCAATTCTAGGATGTATGAAAGTATTCATTGCCATGAAAAGTGCTTAATATGAATCTGCTCTTGTACTGGGCACTATTAACTGTTGCTAAACAAGGCACACAGAGTCTACCATGAGGGGAAGGAAAAGGGATCCTTACAGATCACACAAAGCAGTTGATAGACACACTACTTTTACTCCTAGGCTAGAGAGAGATGTTTCAATTACTTTTTTTCAAAAAGCCGAAATTTTAAATTCCCGATGATAGCTACTTTTAAGAAACCAAATACAATCTATTTCAAATGTAATTAAGGCATTGCCTACCCAGTACTGTGTGTTGAAAGAGTATCTTTTAATGTGGAAAGGAGAATTTTATATCCCACCATGAAGCTTAAATTAATTTAACTATAAATTTCTAGGCCATTAAAAAAAGAGTTGAGCATTAAGTGCCCAAATAAACAGTTATTCATTTTTCTCATAAACAGAAATGCTCTTTTGAATACATGCTGTAGCAGAAAATACAGATTTGTGTCACTGACAAAAATATAGAATATAATAAAAGAAAAAAAATGCATGCAGTTTTATTATACCATTCAAATTCCACTGTGCATCTGTTTTGTCCGTTTTAATGGAAACAATAAAGATATGAAACCCATCTCTCTGTGTTCTGGCTACAACATCCTGAAATTGGGAAAAAATAATTTTTAAGTTATTTTAAAAAATTACTATATAAGACATAATCAATGGTTCAATTAAAACAACTTTTGGTAATTAAATTGGGCCTCTTTATAAGAACATTTAAAGACAATAAAAAGAAAGGGTAGTCAGTGGAAGGACATTAGATAATTTCTCCCATTTTTTTAACCACCATCTTCCTAGACCTAAAGGGATAAAGGAGGAATAAAGGTTTTTTCCACTCTTCTGTGTTTTGTACTTTTTATATTTGTGTAATATACTTTTTGTGTTTTTCTATAATAAAGCCATTCCAAGTTTCATTTAATATTGCCATTCAAATTTGTTTTAAAAATTGATGCCTCCTCTCTGAAATCCTAGTATTACTAAGCATTCAGTTTTTAAGTATGTATGGCTTTAAAGTGAACTCAGAAAGTCATAATATTGCTAGAAATGATAGATTCCTAGGTTAAATTATTTAAATTTCCAAGGGATGATGTTACCAGCAGTCCAAGCCAGGAAAAACTAAACAAGGCACACACAGTCACTGTAATAATACCTAATACCTAAAAACTTTCCAGTGCCCCATATATCTTAACCAAGCTTTTCACATTCCTCCTTACTATTTCTTCCCCTTCACTTTCATTTTCTACACCTTCCTCTGTGACAGTCTGTTCACAGCAAAAAGTTTGCCCCAGCCACTGTAGATTAAATGACCTTGTACTCTCAGACTACTCTTTAAGATGGTTCAAGAAATATGAAGTCAGAAGTACAAAAGCAAATGTTAAGCTATCTCTTAAACCTGCTTTCTATTCCTACATACCATTCTTCTAACCCTTTCAACTTGATAGTCTTCTGACTTTTAGTAACTCCCTAAATATTACATGCCTTCCCTCCCAACCTGTGCTTCACAGATGGTTTTTCTTTCTTTCTGGTTTTGTTTTGTTGAGACTAGGTCTTGCTACTTTTGCCTGTGGAATCGCAGGCTCATGTTGCCCAGGGTACCACAGACTCAAGCAATTCCCAGCTACAGCTTCCCAGGTAGCTGGGATTACAGGTGCGCACCACCATGCCCCAGCTATTTTTCTGGAACAAAGTCTCACTGACCCAGGCGGGACTTGAACCGCAATCATCAGTCCCAGCGATGCTCGATAGGCTGTCACTTGGTTTTAATTTCTTTTCTTTTTTTTTTTTTTTTTTGCGCCTAGGTCTAACTAAGTTGCCTGGGGTAGTCCTGATCTCACAGACTCAAGTGATCCCCAGCCTCATCCTCCCAGGTAACTGGGATTACAGGCACTCACCACCATGCCTAGCTGCTTTTTCAAGACCAGATCTCACTATGCTGCCTGGGGTAGTCTCAAACCTGAAAACTCAAGCAATCGCTGGCCTTTTGCCTCCCAGCACTTCGATTAGAGGTGCATGCCACCAACACCCAGCATGCAGATGGTTTTCATCTGCTTATTTATATCCTTAATGATGATCATACTGCCCAAGAGTACTGTGATGTTGTCTTGGTATTTGGAAATAGAATTTCAGTTTTCAAAGAAATGGAAGGTTTAAAATAAAAGGTACAGTGAAAGAAACTACTATTAAAGTGAAAAGTCATTCTACTGAACTGGAGAAAGAATCTGCGCATAAGACAGATGACAATAAACTAATAGTAAAGATCTACAAAGAGCTCATACAACTCAACAAAAAGAACCCAATCAGAAAAAGAGCAGAGAGTTAAAGAGACACTTCTCCAAAGAAGACATATAGATGGGTAACAAGCATATAAAACAAAGTTCAACATCACTTATCATCAGAGAAACACAAAACAATATCATGAGACACCAAATCATACCTGTGAGAAAGGCAAAACAAAACAAAGACACACACAAAAAAACCAGAACAACAAATGTTTGCAAGGGTGTGGAAAAAGGACCCCTCATACCCTGCTGATGGGAATGTAGAATGGTTCACCCCTATGGAAAAAAGTATGGGGCTTTCTCAAAATATTAAAGATATACTGTATGATCCAGCAATCACACTTCTTGGCATTCATCCAAAGAATGCAAAACACTAATTTGAAAGGATATACACTCTTGTATGTTGACTGCTGTTTATAGTAGCCAAGTTATGGACAAATCTAAGTGCTCAACAACAGTGAGTAGATTAGGTTGTGGTACATACATATGATGGAACATTCTTCAGCTATTAAATTTAAAACTCTGACCATTTCAACAACATGTATGTAACTAGAAGGGGGGTTATGCTAAGTAAAATTAGCTGGGGAGGAAGACAAATACCAGATGACTTCACTTATGTGGAACACAGAGAAACAAAACAAAGGAACTGACAAAACCAAACCAAAACAAACCCTAGATATCTGACTGTAGATCTGAGGCTACTAGAGGAACAGGGTGGAGGTGGGAACAAAAGGTTGAGAGGGCACAATGGACTATGGCAAAGGATGCTTTGGTGATGGGTGTGGTGTGGTGATGCACAGCTCACCAGGGGTGAACTTATTCCTATAATATATGTTGAAGGTACTGTATTTGGGTTTTGATTTAACCAATATTACATTAATGAAAAACAATAAAAGAAAAAAAGAAATGCTACATAGAAATTAATACACAATTTACAATTTAAAGAGATTTTTAAAACTAAGAAACAAGATATACAAAATTCAGATATTTAAGAAATATATTGTTTTAAATATGTGTCCTCTCCTAATTTTATAAGTTCTATTTATATGACTCTACAAGTGTCTTTATCAGCAGATTTCAAATTTACTATAACTTGTATAGTTTCAAAGATAGAACATGACTTACCATTGATCCTTCGTGGTTTGAAACATTTCTGTTATTTGTTGTTAGTTCTTTATTCTGGAAAAAAGAATAATAATTCTACTTCATATGGATTTTTATCTATGGGCAAAGTAGATTTAAGGTGTAATGAACAAAAGAAAGATTTGAAATCTATCATCAACGAACAACTCTCGTATTCCAAATATGAGTAACAAAATCCTGTCTTGACAGACTTCCTTAATTAGGATCATGGTTACCAGTGGTGGAGAGGGTATGAACAACTGAAAGTGGCCCATAGGTGCAAAAACATTCCCTGCTTTATCTGACTGTTGAGGTCTAAAAATTGATCAGGCTATACACTCCTGACATACATGCTTTACTCTATGTTTATTAATTTCAATATATATTAAAAAGAACTTTAAAACTTTTTGTTAAGGATGTATTTTCATTACAGATTTTACAGGAGAACAAAAATAAAATGATAAACAATCTCACTACCCATGGATCATTGTAGCTAACATTTCAGGACCTAACTGATCATGTTCTACCATACATACAAAAGAAATAAGCCTAAAATGAAAGCCAGGCATGGTGGCACATGCCTGTAAGCACCAGCCTATGGAAGTGCGGCTGGGGCTGGGGATCTCAGTTCAAGTCCTGCCCAGGGAAACATAGTGAGACCTAGTTCCAAATAAATAGCTGGGCATTGGTGGTTCAGTGGTAAAATTCTCTCCTGCCAAAAAAGTACCTGGGCATGGTGATGCACGCCTGTAATCCCAGTTACCTGGGAAGCTGAGGCTGGGGACTGCCTGAGTCTGTGGTATCCCCAGGCAACTTAAGCCTGCAGTTCCACAGGCAAAAATAGCAAGACCTAGTGTCAAAAAAGAAAAAAAAGAAAAAGAAATAAACCTGAAATGAACGAATTAAGCACCTTTCTTTATCAAAATACTGAGAAAACAGATGAAGCTGACACTTATGTCCCTGGAAAATAAAATAAATTCTATCTTAATAAGACAAAACAAATACTCACAATCAATGAGGGGAACACCTGTAAATCACTGTTGCAATCTAAGTTTTCATTTTTTGTTGTCCAACAATCAACGTTCTTGAAATAATGACCACAAAAATCTTCATTGACACTAAGTTCATGGCTTCGCAATAGCTCCTACCCAAAAGAAAATTCTCTTATTATTTTTTCCAAGTGTCTCATCCAAATAGATAAATAAGATTAAACAGCTAAATAATAACGGTTATTCAGTTTGGAATACTTGAAATTTAAAGAACAAAATAGTGGAATTTTGTGTATAATTTTAGGTACAATTGATGTAATCCTAACATTATAGCCATTCTAGGGTGCTCATACACAGGAAGACACAAGTGAAAGCATGACTTTCACTTTCACATAAGAAAAGTGGTTAAGGTATGACCATAAAGAAATAAGACCTATTTTATCCTTAGACTATTTTCATTTTTTCCCGTACAAGTAAGAGACTGAGAAAGAAAGCATTAAATTACAAAGAAAAACCAAACAGTAACCAAAAGCAAATAATTCAACTGAGTGCAAAGACACTTGTTTCCATACCAACGACTTGAGGTTCTTCATGTGTGAGGCGAACATGATAACCACTACACTATGGAAACTGACAACTTGGGGTTCTTTAGAAAGGATGAAGACACCCTAACTACAGCAACCTGCTCTCAAGAAAAGGTTCAGGTGACTCCCACTGGCCAAATATGGAACAATTTGAGCAAAGTAAATCAGAACTGTAATATAACTCACAAGACAAAATAAAAATCTGTGATTCCATATGACAATTGACTGACTAATCTATGAGACGTAAGATAAAGGAAAATCTTAGAATGCTAATAAAAGTAGAATGCAGAATTAAAAGATGTACCATACTCACAAAATCTACTTGTACTCATGACAGTTGTAGGATTCCCATTATTAATTTTTTTAATGAAGTGAAACTTATACATTTATCTCTTGAATTAAGTTGATTTTTATTTGCAAGAAATCTACAGTCCTTGTATCAATGGTTCCTATGGTCTGATTTAAATATTATTAAATTTGTACACTCAAAATCTTTCCTTCACAGTTTGACATAAATTAAGAATTTGTGTTTTACTTACTTCGAGCTCAAAATGTTCATTGTGACAGATATGGTACTTCAAGTGCCATTCTATGGTAAACTTCATAGGACCAGAACAACTGAAAGACTTAACTGTTTAGAAAAAGAAAGTCTCATTTTACAATAATAACATATATATTCCAAAATAAATTTAAGGTTGCAAGAATGCCTAACCCACCTTATTTTAAAATGTTTTTGCAGCCTCATTTTTACTTTATGTTAATACCACTCACTGTCTAAATTGTGGGTTATTTTTTGGCTGCTCACAGACATCACAGACATCACAGACTGATTTTTTTTTTTTAAATCTTATTTTCATAATTCTTGTACCCCCCCATAATCTCTATTTGTCTGCACTAGTCTTTTATATTTTATTTGTCCATCCTCTTACCAACCTCATATCACCACCAATGATCTGTGATATCATCAAATGACTTTGAACTATTTCTGCTTTCTGCATGCTATTTGGCCTACCTCCCTCTGCAAAGACCCACATAAATCAGAATTTCTGACAAATGACCAGTAAGTACATGGTATGCTGGAGAAAAGGGACATGAGTTTGGATTCCTGAGAAGCCAATATGCTTTCCCCGCAGAAAATCTGTTCCTTATTCCAAAACTTTAACTCTGACCACTAACTGACCTAATCAAATGACTGGAAACACTAACAGGAGGAAGACACCAGTAAATGTAATCTACTGTAAATCCATCAGAAATACTGAACACCTCAAGTTCTATGACTTATCTGGGCATACCAGTATTTATCCTGACAACACAGTGCTAACAAATACTTTGATTTCATAAGCCCTAAAATCCTAATTAAAATATGTCCAGCAATTTTTATTTCATATTATGATCATGTTATTTATTTAGAATATCTTCAGAATCATAGTGTTAGGCTGTGGCTCAACATAGACACTCCAGAAACAGGAAAATAAGGGCAGAAGAAAGGTTTACTAAGGTTCAGCTGAGGGTCAACTAAGACAGACTTAGAGAGCCTCGATGGTTGGTTACATGTCTATTTTATACCTATTGCAAATACATATCTGTATTCCTAACTTTATCTTGAGCAAAGCAGAGC
The DNA here is from genome assembly GCA_004024945.1 of Uropsilus gracilis. NCBI lineage: Eukaryota > Metazoa > Chordata > Mammalia > Eulipotyphla > Talpidae > Uropsilus > Uropsilus gracilis. The sequence goes on from PVHY01004876.1 coordinate 29,011, forward strand.
TACAGAAGTAAAAGCTTGAGATATGCATCAAGTTATGAGCACGCCTGCTAGGCTATCCATTATGACCAGGCCTGCTTTGCCTTCCCTTTAATGGGAACTATCTGCCCATACCCAAGGTTGTTCTGTTTCACCCTGTGATGTTTTCTCTTGCAGTATTTTCATGGCCAATTAGTGTAACACTATCCAGATCTTTGCTATTCAACAACAGTTTATCCCAATTGTGACCTTTCATGTATTCATAAGAAATCTTATCGAATTTTAAAAGCTGGATTTAGACTCAAATTTCATAGAAATCAAAGTATTTTTTGTGAAAGAGCACTACCCTTTAGTGATAATTTTTAAAGAATGATTCATATTACATTTTCTGAGACAGGTTCAGAAATTACATTTTCTGAGACAGGTTCAGAAAACCTATTTTCGCAAATAACTAAGCCTTGATTGAAACAAAGGAAACTCTTAAAATGTTAGATCCACTCAAAACCAAAAAACATTTGTTTAGTTTATAATTAGGTTATATTAATTTACAACATATTAATGAATTAGTCTACAATATATATTGCAAGATGTTACCTGTTTATATTGTAACATTTGTATCGATTTTAGTTCATTACACTTACCAGAAAACTTGATATCGGTAGAGTTAAACATAGTTTTCCTAAATATCAAAGGTCCTGATTGCTGAAATAAAAAACAAGGAAATATAGATATAGATATTGTTTTTATAAGTTTTCTCTAGTTCTTTGTTTTACCCTAGAAAATATATAGCTCTAGTCCTATATTACAGTGATTATTTTTTTCAAAATGTGTATCTGATCACATCACTCATTTACTTAAAACCTTGTCTACTTCCTTCAGCTGCAAGGTTCAAGAATGCTTCTGCTTCGAGTGTCTCCCTCTGGGGCCAGCAACACACAGGTGAGGGCTGCTGCCATTGCATGGTTAGTGGTGTTGGGGCCCAGGACCCATCTGTGCATTTATAGCTGCTCTCCTGGGAATATGAATGTACTTTTGATAAAACAATCATTCCTTTCCCTAACATGCATGTATACCTGCAACAGTCTACCAGATCAAAACCTGCCCACCTCTTTAACATCTCTCTTTAGCTCCTAAAACTATGATTGAGTCTTCTTCTCATACCCAGGGCCTTAGTGGTTAACCTGAAAGCTTCCTTAAAAACTTCCTTGTCACTCTTCATCTAGTTAATTCCTCTTACCCTTCAAGGTTAGGTTCAAAAGCCCTTTCCTCAGGAAATTTTCCACTATGGATAGGCCCTCCCATATATGGTTCCTAAGACCCATTCATCTTCACAACCCTTGTCACAAATAAAATGAAATACTACATTAGTTAACTGTTTAGTGTCTGCAGAGATTGTATTAAAAGAGTAAATGGTTAAGAATTTTTTAAAACACAGACACATTTTTTTCTCACTAGCCTCTGAAACTTTTTCCCAAGAGTTTCAACAATTAATAAAACTTCCAGCCTGGATCCCTCCTCTGACCCACATACTTACTGTCTAAAGGTCATAGTCACTGTAATGTCCAACTTCCTCTAAACTAGCAACATTCCTTTCTTTTCTCCACCAACTCTTCCTATACTATTCTGGTTGTAGGTGGTACCATCCACAGTCACCCAAGCTATCGTTCCTTCCAGTGATTCATATCCATCAGTCAGTCCCCAAACGAAGCTACGTTAGTTCAAACACTTTCCAAGTTTAGCTCTTTCTAGCCATTCCAGCCACCAATGTCCTAATTCAGTGCTTCAACATTTTCTGCCTATACTTCTACAATAACTTAACTGGGGGCCGGGCACAGTGGCTTGTGCCTGTAAGCTTCAGCCTATGAAGCGGCCGGTGCTAGGGATTGCGGTTCAAGTCCCCCCTGGGGCCCATAGCAAGACCTAGTTCCAAAAAAATAGCTGGGTGTGGTGGCGCACGTCTGTAATCCCAGCTACCTGGGAAACTGAAGCTGGGGATTGCTTGAGTCTGTGGTACCCTGGGCAGCGAGAGCCTGCGGTTCCACGAGCAAAAATAGAGAGACTCCACAGGCAAAAATAGGGACACCTAGTCTCAAAAAAAAAAAAAAAAAAAAACTTAATTGGTACTTCTGTCCCCTGAGGCAAGATTACAATTGCCTAGAAGGTGGCCAGAAAGATTATTAGCATTTACATCTAAAACCATCATTCACATCCCAAAGTAGCTACTCATAGCCAGGTAGCCAATTCTAGTTTTATAAGTGTTTGGTCCACCAGGAGCCTTTCTAAAAGTTTTCAATTAGTTAACATAACAAAATTATAAATTCTGGCTTAAAACTAGCAATTCTGTTCCCACACTGCCACAGTCATATAGTACCCACCAGCTGGAGATGAATGCAGCTGTCCTCTTTAAAATGTTATGCATATTGCTGAATACCTCCTCTAGTCCTGAACATACCCCACTCACTGCCATGATTTGCCTCAGCTCCCAAAGGTCTCTGAGTTTGAGATCCCTGGTTTCAGGCTCAATGCCAACCTTGGGCAGGTAAGGCTGTGAAACTTTGCTAACACTCCTGCCTGAACTTCACGCAGGAGATGCACTAAAAATTTCTTGTACTGCTGCTGCTCTATTCCCTCCTTTCTTCTCCACCAAGGTGACACCTACTCATCTTTTAGAAGTAGTCAGGTACAGAATCCAGAAAGCAGGATAGGGTGTCCATCATGGTGCTCAGCTAATATCCCAAGAATGCTGCCATATACCTAATTACTAGTCATGAATCTGCTGTGGTTACTGTTGTTTGAGTTTCTCAAGAGAAGGGGTTATGTCTAAAATTCATCTTTCAAAAATGGCCAGGGTAGTGCATGACGCATAGTAGGTGCTCAAACTATTTGCTGATCTTTGCAATCAAAAAAACCCATTTCTTGATAATTTGCAGTACAAATGGAAGAATACCCTATTCGCCTTTTCTGTTTAAAGAAGTTCTACTAGGGCCGGGCACGGTGGATTGTAACTGTAATCTTCAGCCTATGAAGCGGCTGGGCCTAGGGATCGCGGTTCGAGTCCCGCCTGGGGCCCGTAGCGACACCTAGTTCCAAAAAAATAGCTGGATGTGGTGGCATGCGCCTGTAATCCCAGCTACCTGGGAAGCTGAGGCTGGGGATTGCTTGAGTCTGTGGTACCCCGGGCAAGGAGAGCCTGCAGTTCCATGGGCAAAAATAGCGAGACCTAGTCTCAAAAAAAAAAAAAAAAAGAGTTCTACTAACCTGAAAAGGGAAAATATTATACTACTCTGCAACAAAGGGCTTGATGGAGTGCTATTGGCCTGAGTCACAAAGGACAAAAGATAATGTAGGACCCAGGAGAAAAACGTCTGTCAGGCAGAGAGCAAAGTCATCTTTTCCTATGGCCTTTGTAATCTAACTATCCAAAGTATACTTGGCAAAGACCTTCACAGATATGGCCAGGTAAGTCAACAATGTGTATAGTTGATTCACTTGAGTAAGTTATTCTGACTTAGTTTATATTAGTGTCTATTCACAATAGACACAGCATAGAACCTTAAGTTTTTCTTATTATTGTTCAGAGAAATTCAGTAATGGAGATTTGCAGACTACATTTACTGGTGCACAAAACTGAACACCACTCCAGAAGAATGCTGCAAGAAATGGTTGCACTAGGATTTAAAATACTCAGAAAAAAGTAGTTTGTATTTCGTAGGAAGTATTTGTAGTCTCTGCTTGAGAAAATATATAGGTTTTGTCTTTGACATCATTTCAATACATGTGGATAATTTTCAGCTGAAAGAGCTAAAAGTCATCCCTCTGACTCTAAAAAAGCAAGAATTAATGCCTCTTCCTGATTTCCTGTCCCTCTTAGCAAGAGTTTCCAGAATCCTACTCTTTCTTGCATTCCTCCCACATGGTTTCATTAAGTACGAGATGCCAAATTCTGAAACGGTCAGCCCTGGAAAGTTAAGAGTTTCCACACATTCATGGCTCCAGACAGCCTTTCAAACAATCTTTAATCACACATGTCAACCCATCTCCACACACACGCAGTTCCAGAAGTGTGAAAGGGGCCCTAGAGAAAGGCAGGAACCCAAGAAGAGCGAGAGTGGAGCGTGACTACTGAATTGTTTCCTTTTCATTTAAAAAGAAAACAAAAAAGAAGCAAGCAAGCAGTGCATGTGCTTTTCTACGTTTAAGCCGAAATAGTAGCCCAGGAAAGTCTGTGATCTCACGGGTGTGGTCCTGTGGCTACAAAGAGGGAGAAGGAGAGGTCAAATTCCAAAAGATGCCGCTTGGAGGGTTTGACTAAACGAGGACCTGATCGAGCTTGAATTTGAGTAGACGAAAGGCTAGGGTTTCGGGAAGGGGAATTCCCGAGATGAGTAACAGTGTTTAGAAGGGAAAGCGGTCCTCAAGCAGTTCTCTTCCCCGCAGCCTAGGATGGGCTGGAGGAGAGGAACCCAGGAGAGACAAACGTCTTAGAGAGCGTCTCAGGGGAAACTGAACAGGCCTGGCAAGCGCAGCTGAACAAGGCCAGGGCCCGGGCCGGAGCTGTAGGGCGGTGGGACGGAGCTAGCCCCGGGAGAGGCGCCACGTCTGGGCTCCCCACTCCACTTACATCGTTGACGGTCGCAGTCCAGAGCCCGAGTTCAGGGACGCCACCCACAGCCGCCGGGGCCCAGCACAGGAAGCAGAGGGCCACGTTCAGCAGCTGGGCCCTGGATGGAAGGCGGCGGCAGGACCGGAGCCAGGCCCCGGCGCAGCAGGCGGGAGCCATCTTGACGCGGAAGCCGCACCTGGCGTAGTGTGACGCCTGCCACGCCCGCGGCCCCGCACCTGATGCGGCTCCGCCCCCGGGAGGCGGGTTCGAAACCGGATAGCGTGACTCGGACTCAGGGGTGGAGGGCTTTAGGCTTGGGTGGGGAGAGGCGGGTCTGGCCTGCGAAACCGAGCTGAGGCGGGCAGCTTAGAACCGAGGAGCTGGAGCGTGGGAAAGGGGAGTGGGAGGAGCAGGGGCGTGGAGGCGGGCCTTAGGGCAGGGCGGGGACAGGGACGGAGCGGGACTCGAAGGTGGGGCTAAGAGCGGAAGGTAGTGCGGAGGCGCGCGGGGCTGGAGGTCACACTCACAACAAGGCCGGATTGGGGTGACGAGGCCGGGCGGAGAGGCGAGCCTCAGGGCTGAGCCCAGTCGTGGAGGCGGGGCCTTGAGGGTGGGGTGGGCGTAGTGTGGAGGTTGGCTCCACCCCTGGAGGAGGCTGAGTCTCAGACTCCATGTGACTCTGGTGTGGTTGGAAAGTGTGGACTTAGTAACTAAAGGTCGACTCGCTGTGTGTTTATAAGTCATTTACACTTTGCCAGTTCTCAGACTGCTTCAACTCAAGTAAGACAAGTCGTTTTTTGGGGTTCAGAGTCAGTTGAACCCAAGGCATCGTGTTGTGAACATAACCTCGAAAGGACAATAATTTTCGGAACAAATATAGCTGATTGCTTAAAGCTCAGAAGGCTTTGGATTTGCCGTATTGTGTGCATCACTGACATTTCAACTGCAAAAGGTGATTGCTTTGTTTTCAAAGAGAACTAGTCTGTCATCAAATACAATTTTGTTCAGAAAGAGAATATAATCTTAAATTAACAGACATTATCCTAACATAAGATCAATTTATAGTAAAGAGACCCTGGCTGCATTACTTGTCATTCAGGTGAGTCATTTATTCGGCCAGTAGATATTGAGGCCCTAATGCTAAAGATTATATGTGCATCCGTGCCCTTCCCAGCAAGCAGTGTGATCATATTTGTGTCTTTGGAATAACAGAGATCACATGGGAACATCCACCAGAGACTTAGAAAGTATGTCAGGTGGGAGGAGAGGACAGGAAATGACATTTAAGTTAAGTCCTGCAGGAAGAGTTAGGAGTGGGTTAGTTATGGGGGCAGGGATTAGGTTTGAAAGTGTTTGGGTTAAATAAAAGAGAGCAACCTGTTCCAAGTCCTGGAGGAACAGAAAACCTTCCATATGACTAGATATTGGTGTGAGGTGTATACTATCAAGACTGAAAATATTAAACAGTACCAGAACATACAGGCCCCGGTGAACCAGGATGGAAAGATAGCACTTAAGTCTAAGAATCCAGAGAGGCAATGGTGGTTTTAAAGCAAGGAGTTTGCAGTAACCAGAAAGATCATTCTGATGTCATGTGAAAACTGTGATAAGGAGGGCAATGAGATGACCAGTTAAGAAAATGACAACAGCTGGGCTTGGTGGCATGCGCCTGTAATTCCAGCTACCTGGGAGGCTGAGGCTAGGGAGCACTTGAGTCTGTGGGTTTGGGACTACCCCAGGCAACAAAGCAAGACCTAGTCTCTGAAAAAAAGAAAAAAAAAAAAAAAAAAGGAAATGGCAACAATTTGTTATGACCAGTTAAGAATAATTCATACTTATTCAGAGATGGTGGCCTCCACCACAAGAACAGCCAGGAGAATGATCTGAGTGGATTTTAGAGGCATGGGAGATAGTGATTTTAAATAAAATTCTGGTGACTGATTAGATATTGCATCTTAGGAAGGAGAATTGAGATTGTTTCCATGGTTTGTTGCTGGAACAACTAATAAGCAGAATATCAGGAGGAGGAGAAAAATATGAACAATTTGTGAGGTTGCTACGGGATGATCAAGTGGAGCCATCTAGAACAAGGCTGATGTCAGGAAAAACAATTGAACAATTGAGGTGGTGATCAGTCCTGTAAAAAAGGGAAGCCAGCATGGGAAACTGCTGAAGGAGATAAAGATCGTGGGAGGAGAAGACATGATATGGAGGCAAATCCTGGGGATGGAAAGGTCTTGAAAGGAATAATCAGAGCAATTCCGTCTTAGAGCTTAGTCCTGGCAGTGCAGGAGTCATCGACCACCCCATCACTAATGCTGGAAAGATAGTGGCAGAGTGTGTTGTTTATAGCCTTCCTGGATTCTCTCATACTCTACTGGATGGTACACATTCATGAATAATGTCATTTCATTCATCTCATTTTGTTGTAATGATAAGAGAAAAAGTCCTGGTCAACATTGAACAAATCTGTTATTTGAGGACCTGGTTTTGTTATATTACTTAGTTTTTCTTTAAGTCATAGTTCCTAAGAACCTGTGGTTGATATTTGGTACTTACTCCGTTACCAAAACCCACAGAAAATAACCAGAACAAAATATACCTGCAAAACTCCAAATACAAGTAGAGGCTTTCAGCATTTGAACTTTCAGTTATATGAATAAGTCTGAGGATATAATGTTCAGCGTGGTGACTACAGTTGATAATTCTTTATTATAAATTTCCTGAGAGAGTAGAACTTAACAATCTCACCAACTGAAAATAAAAGAACTACCTGAGGTGATGATTGTTTGTTAACTAACTCCATTGTGGAACCCTTTCATAATGTGTAAGTGTATCAAATCACCATACTGTATGTTTTAACTATTATAATGTTATTTGTCAATTATACCCAATAACACTTAAAAAAGTTGCTATGATGTAGTTTGGAGTGCCTGTTAGGCTATATTTTTAAGTAAAAAAAATTCAAGCAAAGACAATAAATGAAATAAAGGTAATAGAAGGGGTGAAAAAATATATGTTTACATGTTTTTACAAAAAAATAAGAAAAATAAAAGAAAACAATAAGTTTCTGTGTATTGCAGAATTAAAATATGTTGAGAATAATAGGAACAAGATTTCCCCCTGGTAGAGAGAAGTTACAAATACGAAAATGAGAAAAGGTAGAATGTACCCTGTAATACTGAATTGTAACCAAGCTTTGAGTATGAACTGATAGTTTAAAATTAGACATGAAATAGGTGTAGAGATGTGTATTTATGTGTAGATTCTTGCTGTTATTGCTGCTAGGACTGGAATCAGTGACAGCTCAGCAGTAATGAGCACATCTAGCAATGGATCTTGGTTTTAAATATCTGTCATATAACCATCCCATCCTTGTCACCAATTGCAGTGTAGACATCCTTCTCAGCAACCTACCTTGATTCTTTATTGTTTTTGGCAACCACGAAGACATACCAGCAGGGCAGGGCAGGACCAGGGCTGGGGGTGTTGGGAGGCAGGCAAGCCCCCCCAACCCCCAGGAATCTTTATACTCTTTCTGTGGGCTCTCTCTCTCTGGCGTTCTCTCATGCTCACTCATGCTTGTGTGAATGCTCTCACATGCTCTCTGTGCCCTTTTATCCCCTCTCCCCCAGGCCTAGGTGTGCATGCTTACACCCACAACCACTGGGCTGCACAATTAGGGGAAGATACAATACCACAGGTGCTGGTTTTACAGGCTAGTGGAGGAAAAAACCTGACTAAACTCACCCTGCAATATAATTCTCCATGAAATAAACACAGACTGCTTAGAGATGTGCCTAATTCCAGGAGTGGGTTAGGGAAAAACACAATGATTATGCAAGGATAAATAAAATCTTTGTGAATAGCCAGTACTAAAGATTTGGTGAGAGGCAGGAAATAAAAGATCCCCGATAGCTGGGCGTGGTGGCACGCACCTGTAATCCTAGCAACCTGGGGATTGCTTGAGTCTGTGGTACCACGGGCAGCGGGAGCCTGCCGTTTCACGGACATAATTAGCGAGACCTAGTCTCAAAAGAAAAAATGGCTGTGGCCCCACAGCAAAGCCCCAACAGAGGAGACCTACCATCAGCTGATGGCTGTCCCTTGGAGGAACTGCTCTTCCAAAACATATGGCTGGGAGTCATGCCCCCAAAGCCAAAGACCCGAAGCATGACTGAAGGAGCAACAAAATGTTGCAGAAACTGTGGGGAAGAGACCCACCAAGAAACAAAAAACAATCATACAAGCCAAAGGTGCTCCAATCGGCCTACGAAGGCAAAAGCAGTACAGGAAAGGCAAACAGCAGCTCTACCAAGTCCCGGGAAATCGCACCCTCACCAAGGATGAGGAAATGGATCCAGAAAAGAAAAGGAAAGGAAAAAAAAAAAAAACTAAAGGGCTAAACATGGACAAAGAACAAAAAGAAAGGAGGCAAAGTGACCAGTGACCAGGGGGATGTGGTATGGTGAGGTATTCCCATGGGGACCAGCAATTATACAATCATGTATTGTAAAAAACTCAAAAATAAAATTTAAAAAAAAGATTCCCACACTGGACTGTATTTTCCTCTAGTGGAGTTTATTTCAATTAATATAAAACTGTATCACAGCCCAGAGTTTACTGTGGGGGGAAAGGAAAAGACAACTGAGAACATAGACCATGAGCGCCTGAAATCTTACGCTGTTAGAGGCTTCTGGGTTTGCTTAACAGCCAACATGAATAGTGTTATTTGCATTAAAATATATTTGGTTTATTACTTCTACTTAAAATATTTGGATTATGTGAACATGAGAAATGTTGAAAGATTATTATGCACCCTCCACTTCTGGTGCCTTCATTAAATATTTTTTTCTTAATACTCTCTGATTTACTTTTTTGAAGCTCATGTATATATAAACGTGAAGATAAATTTCAAATAGTTCCTTTCCACAGTAACCTACTTATATATCATATACATATTTTTTCTGTTGTGCTGAGTTTTTGTTGTTTACTAATGCTTCAAATTTCACTTGTTATATAACCCTCCAAATTCGAGCATTCTGAGAAATACGGTCTTTAGAGTAATACCAATCTTCACCAGCAGGTGACACTAGCTGGTTGAAGATACTTTACATAAATTCATGTCTTTTATAAACGTCAATTGATGATAGTATTTTCACACCTCTAATTTAAATTTTCAAGCCACAGTTAAATTAAAAAACATCTTGTGCCATACTCAGGGCTAGATATTCCATATTTGTGATTATGGATTAGCAGAGATTTTACATTATTTAAAAGCAATGACTTTTTTAAAGGATTATTTATTTTATTTCTCCTTCTACCATATCACTCGTGATCCATCACCATTTTCCCTTGTGTTCTTCCCTCCCCTGTTTCACTTCCCTCCTTCTCTCTCCTTTGACTGCAATGACTTTTAATAATTAATTTATTTTCTTACATCATTGTACATTTTTGTACTAGTAATTGATTTCTCCCCTCAGATATTGTCCCCATAGTTTTTCCACTACAGTAATACTAGTTTCCATCAGCTAGTCTGGAAAGCTTCACAATTCATAGGACATGACTAGAGCACTCAAAGAGTCTTGCTTCAATAGCAGGGACTAGTCAGTCCTACTTAGAAAGGGCTCATTTCAATGAACAAATTTTAAAAGACCCAAAAGGCACAATTTTCAAGTAACCTAGAACAAAGAACTTCTCTTTGAGCTGTTGATGAACTCAGATCTCAGGCTCAACTGAAGCAACTGGATATCATAGAAGCCAAGGCACTGAAGTTGGTGGTGGCAAAAAAAAACCCAAAACCCTATTATAATCTTTTCTTATTCCTCAACAGAAGTATTTCCAGAAAATCAAAAGTTGGTCAATATGTGAATCTGGTGGGATAGTTCTGTAGGAAGCACGCTCTCTTTATTGATTGGAGGAAAATCTGCCTAATCAACTCACAAAAGCCCTACAAATAATAAGTGTCCAAGGAGGTCAGGCACGATGGCGCGTGCCTTTAATCCCAGCCTAGGAAGGGAGGCCAAGACTAGGAATCGCTTGAGTCTGCGGGTTCGAGATCCACCCCGGGGCAACATAGCAAGACCTACTCTCAAAAAATAGCTGGGCGTGGTGGTATGCGTCTGTAATCCCAGCTACCTGGGAGGCTGAGGCTGGGGATCGCTTGAGTCCTGGTACCCCAGGCAACATAGCAAGACTTTGTCTCAAAAGAAAAAAAGAAAGAAAAAAAAAAGACCAAAGTAAGTGTCTGAGGAGCCACTCTACTTTTTAAAAATTATGTCCTGTTTTATTGAGGCTATTTTACAACAGTGTGAATGATTTTAGGTATGTGTGTTCACCCCTTTTCAGATGTAAGTTACCATACCTCACCTACTACCAAACCACCAGTAAATCCTCTATCATAGTCCACTGGGCCCCTTTCCCCTAATGCCCTCGTCCCTCTGGTGGTCTCAATTCTGCAGTCAGTTTCTATGGTGGTTTTTTGTATTCTTTTTGTCTGTTTCTTTGCTTTGTTTCTTCATATTTCCCATGTTGAAATCACCTGGTATTTACCTTTCTCCTGATTTATTTTGTTTAACGTAGCCCCGTCCAGTTTTAACTGTGTTGCAAATGGCAAGTTTTCTTATTTTTATAGTTGAGTAGCATTCCACTGTGTAGATATATATACTACATCTTCTTGATCTGTTCATCTGTTTTAGGGCATTTAGGTTGGTGTCATACTTGGCTGTTGTAAATAGTGCTGTAGTGAACATTAGAGTGTATTTATACCCTTAAATTAATATTTTTATGTTCTTTAGGTAGATACTTAAGAATGAAATTTCTGGGTCATGTGATAGATCTATTTTTTCAAAATATTTTGGGCAACCTCCATACTGATAGTTTGGGTAGCTGCACTAGGTTGGCAATACTGGACTAGTAGGTAGGACTTGGTTCCCACCAACAGTGTTCAGGATTCTTTTATCTCCATACCCTCCCCTTGTTGTGGGGTCTTTTTATATGGGCTATTCTCATTGGTATGAGGCGGTATTTCCTCCTAGTTTTGATTTGCATTTCTCTGATGATCAATCTGAGATATAACATTGCCATTCTTTCTTTTTTGCAGGTAGGGGAGCAGGGTTAGGACTGCTTTGGCTATTTGGGATCTTTTGCGGATCCATATAAATTTCAGCTATATTTGTTCCGTTTCTTTGAAGACTGCCATTGAAAATTTTTTGAGATTGCATTGAATCTGTGGTTTGCTTCGGCTATCTTGAGAATGTCAATTTTCTGATTCATGAGCAGGGACTATCTTTGTGTCTTCTTCTATTTCTTTTAACAATATCTTGTAGTTTTCTTTGCATAGAATCCTTTACTTCCTTTGCTAGGTTTACTCCTAGGTATTTAATTATTTTTAGTGTGACTGTAAATGGCATGGTGTTCTTAATTTCTTCCTCTTCTAGTTGCTTGTTTATGTTTAGGAACTGATTTTTGTGCACTGGCTTTATGAACTTCCATTTTATTGAACTGGTTGATTGTTTTAATTAGTTTTTCTGTGCGGTCATTAGGGTTCTCTATATGTACTTTCATTTTGTCAGGAAATAATGATATTTTTGCTTCTCCTTTACTGAATTTGATTCTTTTCTAATATTTCTCTTGCCTAATTGCTCTAGCTAGGACTTCCAATGCTACGTTGAATAGTAATGGTGAGAGAGGACATTCTTGAATTGTACCAGTTTTTAGTGGAAAAACTCAGTTGAGAATGATATTGAGAATTGAGACTGATGTTGAGAATGATGTTGACTATTGATTTGCCATATCTCACTTCTATTATGTTATGATATCTTCCATTTTGCTCCAGTTTTTTAGATTTTTCAATAAATGGATATTGAATCTTATCAAATGTTTTCTTGGCATCTATTGATATGAAAATATCATTTTAACTTTTTTTGTTGATATCATGAATTATGTTGTGTTTTGGATGTTGAACCATCCTTGTGAAAATCCTACTTCGGCATGGTGTAGAATTATTTTTTGCTAAGCTTTTGTTGAGGATTTTGTATCTGTGTCCTAGGAAAATTGGTCTTCAGTTTTCTTTTATATCTTTTTTTTTTTTTTTTTTTTTGGTATGAGAGTTAATGTTGACCTCATAAAATGTGTTTGGAAGTATTCCGTCTGTCTCAAGTTTTTGGAAAAGTTTGAGCAGGATAGTTATTAGTTTATATTTGAAAGTTTGGTAGAACTCACGAAACCATCTGATGCTGGACTTTTGGTTTTTGGTGTAATTATTGTTTCAACTTCTTTGTTTATCACTGGTTTATTCATGTTTTCTCATTTTTCCCTATTCAGTTTCAGATAATTGGATAATTCTAAGAATGTGTTCATTCCTATTAAACTTGTTAGCATGTAAATTCGTAGTAGTTTCATTATTTTCTGAATTTCTGTAGTGTCTGTTGAAATTTCTTTTATTTTTGCTCCTGTTTATTTGTTCCCCTTGCCCCATTTTTTTTTTTTTTTTGTTAGCCTAACTAGAGGTTTGTCTATTTTATTTGTCATGTAACCAGCATTTGGTTTTATTAATTTTTTGGATAGTTTTTATTTATATTTAGTTTCCTTGTGCTCTAAATAATTTTTAATATTTTCTTTTGCTGATTTTGGTTTTTGTGTGTTCTTTTTCTAGTTCATCAAGTTGAGAGAGAAAGTTATATACTTGACCTCTTTCATTTTTCTTGATGTGAATGTCTTTTCTTTTTAATGATAGCTCTTCAGCTGTGCAGAAGCTTTTTAGTTAGATGAGTTACATATAGTTCATTTGTTTATATTTTTTGCTTTTTTACACTTGCCGTTGTACCAAGTTCCTAAAGCTGCCACTGAAACTAGTGTCATGTAGTGCTTTGCCTATTTTTTCCTTTTGTATTTTATGGTTTTAGGTCTTACATCCAAGTCTTTAATTCATTTTGAATTAATTTTTGGATGTGTTGTGAGATAGTGTCTTGTTTCATTGTTTTGTTTTGCAACTTAACAGAGGCATGGTGGTCAAACACTGCTGGAGAAACCCAGACAATAGGATTAATCTAGGAAAAGACAGAAATAACCACTGATTATATGGCTATAGGGACAAGTTAGAATCCATAGTTGCTTATTTGCTGCAATATATGATCTGAAATATATGGCTTCAACAAATTTATATATATGAAACATGCAAAAAACCGCCGGGCACGGTGGCTTGTGCCTGTAAGCTTCAGCCTCTGAAGCGGCCGGAGCTAGGGATCACGGTTTGAGTCCCGCCTGGGGCCCGTAGCGAGACCTGGTTCCAAAAAAATAGCTGGGCGTGGTGGCGTGCGCCTGTAATCCCAGCTATCTGGGAAGCTGAGGCTGGGGATTGCTTGAGTCTGTGGTACCCCGGGCAACGAGAGCTTGCAGTTCTACGGGCAAAAATAGTGAGACCTAATCTCAAAAAAAGAAAAAAGAAAAAGAAAAGAAACATGCAAAAAACCAATATGACAAAAAAAAAAATAGAAATGGTCCTTAAAAAGGCCAAGATGTTGGCTTAGCATTTTATTATGTTAAAAAAAAAAAGGCATCTGTTTATAAATACATTCCCAGAACTCAAGAAAACCATGTTTAGAAATTTTAATTTAAAATCTAATAGAGAATATCAGTTAAAAAAAAGTAAAAGTTATTAAAATAACAAATTGAAATTTCTGGAGTTAGACATATGCAATTACTGGGAAAAAGCTCACTGGGAAGAGTTCAGCAGCAGATATAAGCTAGCAAAAGCAAGATTTAGCAATCTTGAAGATAAATCATCAGAGATAACATAATCTGAAACACAGGAATAAAAAGACTTGGATGGCCTGTTCCTGATGGCCTGTTTCTGATTGAGGAAACTGTTTAATCTGGGGAATATGGAGACAAAGAGAGTCTAGCTACCAATTTTGGAAAACTAAGCTATCTTCTGTTTTTCTTTATTAAAATAAGTCATCAGTGCTTATATAGAAGCAAGCTACATTACCTTGAACTGCTTGGACTGTAGTATAATGCAGTTTTGGTTTTCAAACTCCCACTACTTTAGCCCTATTTTGAATTCTATGAGACAGGGCCTTAGAACCTGCTTCCAGGGAAAGTGTTTCATCTCTAGTTCTGAAGTTTGTTGCCGAGTCTAAACAAGATCTTCAGACTAAGTTGATTAACTTAATGTGGTGTTAATGAACTTCAATAAAATGCGCAAGTCAGAGTATCTGAGGAAAATTCTGTAACAGAAAGCATTCACTTGAAACCATCTGTTCCCTTCTCAGGACTGTTATTCTACATTGCTGTCCTTTGAAAGATCATGTTGCCTAAAACAGGCTTCTTCTCAGTAAATAATAGTTAAAGAATGAGTTGATTGCATTTCTCTTCACATTACTGTTATTCAAAAGCATTTTCTTGGTTAGGATTTATAATTGTGCAGTCTGAATAAATACATTAATTAATTTAAAATTATTGTGTCTTTCTGTACTCATATGTTTATTGCAGTGCTATTTACAATAGCCAGAATATAGAAACAGCTCATATGCCCCAAAACAGATGAATGGCTCAAAAAGTGTGGTATTAGTACAAAATAGAATATTATTTACCGATCAAAAAGACAAATTTGATGTGTTTGTGATAACATGGATGGATCTAGAAGGAATCATGTTAGCAGAAATAAGCCAGAAAAATAAAGAGAAATACTGGATGATCTCATGTAGGGAAAACAAACAAATAAAAGGACAAGGAAAATTTAAACCTGTTAGCAGAACAAAAACATAGAGCACAAGAAGGGGAGGGGGTAAAACCAGGGGAGCGATGGGCACAAGGGATTATGATGGTTCACGGGTGATAAGGTAGTTGGAGAACCTCAGGGTAGAAAATGATGTAAAGTATATATGTGTTCAATCAACTAAGAAAGTAAAAAATAAATGAAAAAATAAGTAAAATTATTGTGTCCTAAAATCAAGATGATGATGATATGGTGGTAGGAGAACCCTGGGAAATACAACAATGTAAACTATATATCTATATGTAAACAGTCAAATAAAATAAAAAAATAAAGTTGAGGATGAAGATTTAAAAAATAAAATTATTATGTTCTTAAAAAAATGGGAATATGAATTGAAATTCTATGTAAATTTCAAGTTTTCTCTCAGATATCTACACATGGAACACTGTTTCATTCAAAGTCATAGCATATGAAAATATTCTGAAGTAGTGGTTTTTGGGTTATAATTTCTAGAAATATTAATGACTTTAAATACCAGTAAGTTGACTAATTTGTATGCTTTTTTTTAAGATAGTAGGATGGCAGTTTTACTTCTGTTCTCACTTAGAACTTTAAAAAAGAGAAAATAAAATCTAAATTTGAAAGTGTATGTTATCGAAATTTTCATTAAAGAAATCAAAACTTCCTGTTTTCCCTTTTGTCACCCAAGATAATGAAAATGTGTTTAGAGAAGTAAAGTTGCTGTCATAGCTGGTTTTTTTTGGAGTTGTTTTCCCATTGACTCAGCAGAAGTTCCAATTTTTTGCCGTTGACCAGGAAAAGTTATAAAGCTCTTTACTTTATGAGTCGTGACTAGTTCGGCCAGAATCAATTTGACTCAAAAGATAAGAGACTGTGATTTGTCCTGTTTCCCGATGGAGGGAACTATGTTTAATCTGAGGACATGGAATCTTCACCTAGAGCACATTCTGTCCCACCTGTGTTCCCATATCTTGTCTATATGCCCCCATTGCTTGCCATCACTCTATATGGGCACTGAACTCACAGGTAACTTAACTCCAGGTTGAGATTGATGAGGAGGTATCTTTGGGCATCAATATATAGGGGTTTACCCCCTTTTGAGTTCAGTAGCCATTTGAGGTGGAGATGAGGGTTAATCTCCTTCATTCTATCATATTCCTTAACTGTTTGCATCATGGGCTTAGATGAAATTCTTTTATTTTACAGTTGAGTCAGTTTTCATTCTTTTGGAGGGAGCTGATAACACAATTGTGGGAATATTCCTAACATTGGTAGGGGCTATGGAGGGGGAAAAGATCAGGTAAGATCTACTTCACTATGTATAGTGTAGTAGGAAATCTTCACACACACAATTGTTTATGGCCTGTCAGCCGTGAATTAATTTTCTCCAGTCAAGGAAATGTCTGGAGTTGTGCAGGGAGCCCATGTTATCAGAAGACCAACCTCAGCCACTGGGGCAGGCTTGAGGCTAAGTGTCCAGGAGGGTGATAAGGAGCTCTGGGGACTGGACATCATGAGCTCCTGGCAGCAGTGAAGGCCTGTTTACTGCTAAACTGTCTTTGTTCAACTCACTACAGAAAGACAACTGGAAATGAAACATTAAGAGGATATCTTTAGGATGTTAAACCCCCATCTTCCAGATTGCTGGCTGTCTGATTAAAGTGCATCTTACAGATTCAATTCCTTTTCATATGCCCAGTGGCCATATGTATTTCCTTTTTGGAGAATATCTTTTTAGTTCTTTTCCCCATATTTTTGATTGGGCCTTTTGTTTTGTTTTTGCTGTTGTGTGAGTTCTTCATGGGTCTTTGTTATCAGACCCTTATCACTTGGGTGGAGGACAAAAATTTTTCCCAGTTGGTTTGGTTTTTTTTTATTTTGTTTATTGTCTCTTTTGCTGTAAAGAAGCTTTTTAATTTAATGTAGTCCCAGCTGTTTTTTTTCCTTCATTTTTTTTTTAGCCTCTGTAGATGTGTCCTGAAATGGGTTTCTGAAGTTTATATCTTAGGGTGTTTTGCCCATATTTTCCTCTATGTATTCTATGATTTCAGTTTTTACTTCCAAGTCTTTTATCCATTTTGAGTTGGTTTTTGTACGTAGTATGAGGGGTTATCCAGATTTTTTTTTTTTTTTTTTGCATATAGTGGTTCAGTTTTCCCAGCACCATTTATTGAAGAGGCTTGTTTCAATGTATTTTTTTGCCTCCTTGTCAAAAATTAGTTGACCATATATGTGTGACTTTATTTCTGGGCACTCAGTTCTATTCCATTGGTCTGATTCTTTTTTTCCCAGTACTATGCTATCTTACTTATTTTTTTAAATTTTATCTATTATTATTATTCTTTAAATAACAAGCTCAGTAAATGGTTTTTGGGACACCTCCCTCCCCTTCCTCAGGTGCCCCCACCATTCTCTCACACCCCACTCTTTGTTGTTTGCTAGTCAGTGTTAAGTTCATTAGTCTCTTTCCTGTGGTAGTGTTCTTTCATTGGTCGAGGGACTGTGTTCTTGGAACCAGGAGAGCCTTGATGGTAGGTTTTCAGTTTTAAGTTTACATTGGGCAGCCAGTCTGTATTTATTTGTGGTCTGTCCATGTTTTCTCATTGGAGGCTGACTTCTCCAATCCCATTTGTTGTTTTGCTGTTTTACCTTATGGTTCTAGCATCAAATTTAGGGGGTCTCACCCCCAATCATTGTTGGTGAAGAAGTTTCTCTGGGGAAACAGGCATCTGTGAATGGCCATTGTATATCGTCTCCTCTGCTTCAGAGTACAGTTTTGCTGTGGGTCCAAGGACCTCAGTCTTTGGTCTTCCTCTCCTCTCCCGTGGTGTGGGAAGGGCATGCCTTGCTCTCTTAGAAGGTATCTCTGAGATGAGGTCTTGGGTCTTCCAGACCTGGTGAGTGCACAGGTGCGCTTCGTGACATCATGTTGCTTCTTCTGTCTCTCATGCACTGGTTCTTTCTATTGTACATCTGCTGTGTCCAGCTCAGGCTGGTGGGCTGGATATTTACCTTGTCCCTCACCTGTTTTATGATGGGGTTTGTGTTATATATGTTCTTGCTCTTCTTGAAGACTAGATGGAGAGTGAAATGCAAGGGGCAATCCATTGCCCCCCACCCCCTCACCTTCACCCCCTACCCCTGCTCACCTGCTCGAACACCAGCACCTCCCTGCATGGGGGCAGGGCCCAGATGTCCATGCATGTGCCATCCCAATCCCCCCTTGGGCTGGGGTCTGTAGGAAAATGCCTCAGCTGATCTGGGCTGCAAATGGCTGCCCTGTGCACAACCATCTGCTGGTGGATGGAACTAAAACCCCATCTGGTCCTCCCTCCCAGGCTCTCCAGGCTTGGGGGAACTTACCCCAGGGTCTTCTCTACCTTTGCTCCCCACTGGCTAGGGGCAGCAGTGGGGAAGCCCTGGGTTCATGGAGCAGCCGGGCTGAGCCAATATTCCGGAACAGGAGCAGCTGGCCTGCCCCCCACTGCGCCCTCTGCAACAAAGGATGCTACCTGACTGAGGCCTCCCATCCAGGTGTAGTTACCAGGTGTGGCCCACCCAAACCGAGGCGGAAGGGGCAGAGTCCTGGGTGCATGGAGCAGCTGGGCTAGGCCAGTTAACCTGAAACAGGAGCAGCTGGCCTGCCGCGCCCCCCCCCCCAACAGAGGATGCTACCTGACTCTACTATGCTGTTTTAATTATTATGGCTTTATAGTATAATTTGAATCTGGGATTGTAAGACTTACATTCTCTCTTCTTTTGGTCAGGAGAATTTAGGATACTAGAGGTTTTTTGTTATTATTCCATATGAATTTCAGTAATTTTTGCTCTATATCTTTAGAGAATGTCATTGAAATTTTTACTGGAATTGCATTGAATCTATAGATTGCTTTTGGTAGGATGGTCATTTTGATAATGTTAATTCTTTCAGTCCATGAGCAGGGAATGTCTTTTAATTTTTTAATGTCTTCTATTTCTTTTAACAACGTTTTATAGTTTTCTTTGTATAGATCTTTCACTTCTTTTGTTAGGTCTATTCCTGGGTATTTAACTTTTATTGGTGTAATGATAAATGGAGTGGTCTTTTTAATTTCTTCTTCTTCTGACTGATTTTTTGCATATATGAATACTATATTGATTTTTGTGTGATTTTGTACCCAGTTACCTTATTGTACTGATTTATTATTTCAATTAGCTTTTCTGTGGATTTTTTCAGTTTTCTACAAAAAAATTATATCATCTGTATTTAATTATAGCTTTATTTCTTCTTTCCCTATATGTATTCCTTCTATGGCTTTCATTTGCCTTATTGCCTTAGCTAGAACTTCTAGTACTATGTTGAAAAATTAGTGGGGAGAGTGGGCATCCTTGCCTGATTCCAGATCTTAATTGAAATAATTTCAGTTTTTCTCCCTTAAGGATGATGTTTGCTACTAATAATTAGGGAAATGCAAATCAAAACCACAATGAGATGTCACCTTACACCAGTAGGAATGGCCTATATCAGAAAAATGGGCAACAACAAGTGGGGAGAAAGGAACACTTTTACACTGCTGGAGGGAATGCAAGCTGGTCCAGCTACTATGGAAAGCAGTGTGGTGGACCCTCAAACAACTGAAAATGGAACTACCATCCATTTGATCCAGCAGTCCTGTTTCTGGGAGTCTATCAAAAGGCACCAATACACTGATTCAAAAAGACATCTGTACTCAGATATTTATCACAGCACTATTTACAATAACCAGGATATGGAGACAACCCAAATGCCCCCAAACTGACGGTGGTTGAAATTATGTGGTATATTTACACAGTGAAATATTATTCTGCAATTAAAACTGGTAAGTATGGTACATTTGTGATAACATGGATGGATCTAGAGGGAATCATATTAGCATAAATAAGTTAGAAAGAAAAAGAAACCAATAAATAGGATATAGGAGTAACAAACAAAAGGCCAAGAAAAAGTCAAAACAAGCTAACAACAGAACTGGGGCAAGCAGTTAGGGAAGGGGAGGGGAAAGGAATGAGGGAGAAATCAGGGAAGGGAGGAGCATAAGATGATCAAGATGAAGGTTCACAGGTGATAAGGTGGAAGAACTCGGGGAATGCAATCATGTAATATATTTATGTATAGCTCTCTATATATACATAAATATATAAAGAACAAAATGATGTAAAAAAAATTAAATTCCTATGTCTCTTTATTGGCATTCAGTGACAGGTGACTTGAACTCTGGTCTTTTGGTGACAGAATGACAAATAGTGAGTTTGTGCTACACGGGAAATGAAATTGGAAGACAGCTCTATTTGGAAAAAGCCACGTATAAAGTTCTTTCAAAATCCTTGCTTCCTTTCCTCCTACCCAATTGCTGGGGATGGGAGAAGCATTACTATCTTCACCATACACATGAACTCTGGCTGCTGGAGAGACATGTGACTTGCTCAGAATTGCCCAAGCAGGGCTCACAGACTGGTTCCTGTCCAGCCTTTACTGCTGATCCCAGGCTGGTCTGGGGTCCTGATGCTCATTTTGCCTTTCTACTCAGAAACTGCCAGAAAAGGAAAAAGGAAAGAGAGGAAAAGGAAAGAAGGAAGACAAAGAAAGAACCTTCACAAGGCAGAGCTAGTCTCAACCTGTAGGTCACAAGTCTTTTTGGTATTTGTTTATTTTCCTTGCCCTCCTGACCTTCTCAGCCCAGTTCCCAGGGTCACAGAAGACAATGACCTGACTTGTTTCTTCCTGTTTCTCTTCCCCATTTTTCACCCTTAAGTTAAAAACCACTTTGAGTTATACAAAAGAAAATTTGAAGGGTTGTTTTCCATTCATGGTCAGAAGACAGTACAAGAGTTTGCCAAGAACTGGGTCTTTTGAAACTTAGTTTTTTCAAAACTTTCAAATATTCAAATGTGGCTAAGTCAACTCCAAAACTCCCAGTGAGTAGATAGAAGTGTCTGAATATTGGTAGTTCACTTCATTCATCTCCTCTTGGTTATAGGGAGTTGGGTGAGAAAGCATGCTCATCATATGACTTTGAACCAATGCCCTGGTGCATGACCTTGGTAGGATGAAATGAATTTCTCTATTTGTTGTCTCAAGAAAAGCCAGAAGCTACAACTCATTCACTTTTTTTTTTCTTTTGAGACTAGGTCTTGCTATGTTGCCCCAAGTAGTCTCAATCCCGTGGACTCAAGCAATCCCCAGCCCCAGCCTCCCAAGTAGCTGGGATTACAAGTGCCTGCCACCACGCCCGACTGCTTTTTCAAGACTAGGTCTTGCTATGTTACCCAGGATAGTCTCGAACCCGTGAACTCAAGCGATCCCAGGTCTCTTGCCTCCCAACGCTTGCATTACAGGTGTGTGATACCACGTACAGTTTCTCATTCACTTCCTTACTCTCTTCTGGCAAAACCGGACCAGACTTCCCACCTTTTACAGGCCCAATGAAAATTACTGAGTAAACTGGATGGCACCTGTGGGTACTCAATGAACTATTCATTATGTATTTGTTTATACTCTATAATTAAAGTTAGAAATATGAAGCACAAAGCTCATTAATATTGAATCTATAGGAAACTTCTAGATAGAGCTTTTCCACTTTCATATTTACTTATTTAACTTAAAGATGTGACTAACCTTTTTACAATGGGTTTTCAGTTTGATGTAGTCAGTGAGTTTCTAATCAAGACTCATCTTGAAGAACTATTAAAAATCTCCATAGTTATCACAAATAAGTAACTTTGTTGGCACAAGTATACATTTTTAACTATTTTTTAAAATAACCATGCAAACATTTTCATCAGTAGAAATTATTTTTTGTAGGGCTAACAGCCTTTCTTTTTTTCCTTTACTGATAAAATGCAATGCTGGCATTTCTCATAGCAATGCAGATTCTTTTAAAACCCTCAGAATTTTCTTGAATGGAGCATTTTACAGGAAGAGTGGAACTGGCTCACCCTGAGGCAGATGTGTTTGGGATAGCAGCGGGGGCCAGGACCAGGCTGTGTGGGTCCCTGGGAGGCTGCACACAAGTGAGGAACATCTAAGTAGGAGGTGCCAGTGACCCTGTGCTACCATGAGGCTACCATGAGGGCTCAACATTTCAGCTGACTACACCACTCAGGTGCCTTTAGCTAGCAGAGTAAGTTAGCCTCTTCCTGCTCCAGTCTGCCCATCTGTGAAGGGGAGACGATTGAGTTGCCTACCTGATTGGGTTGTTGTGAGGATTAAGTGAGTGCCATACTTGGCATAGCACACACTTATTAGTGCTATGAATGTGTCTATAAATAAAATTAGAAGGTCAGGAAGTTGTGGAACTGATCCCCAAACCACATGCCTAGAACCAACTAGAATCAGACTACCGGCTTCTGAATTCTGCTCTACCCCCTAGAAATGGCTCATTGCAAGTTATTCAACCTGTCCTGCCTGGGTTTCCTGGCCTATCTATGCTATTGGCTCTGATATTCATGGTAGCAATGGAAAAGTTAAATAAGGCAGTTTGTCTAAAGTGCTTGGAACATGACAAGGGCCCACAAGCGGAGCAAGGATGTGACCCCAGGAAGGCTGAGCACTAAACCCATGTCCTGCCAACCAAACTGAAAAGTGCTCGCCTGCCAGAGTCTCTTCTACAACTGATGCTAAACCTATTAGATGTGTTTTTCAATACTATAATAATTTTTTGCTCTTCATCTTGCAATGGTTTTTCTATAACTTCATCTGCAGTGGTTTTTCTATAACTCCAAGCCACAATGTCAAGAATGGTCAAAACAATCACATCAAGGGTCACATGTTAAGGGGATTCCTTTGCAAAGGCACCATAGAGACTAGTGGTCATTGTCATTCCAAGTCTCAGCTAAGAAGTCCGTCTGTCCTCATTCATTTTTCACTAGGAATTCCTATAAAAGAATTAGCCTGTTATAAAACTTTAGATATTCAATGAATCATTCTAATCAATGTAGCAATCTTAGAGATTTTGTACAATCAGAGACAAAGGCAAATATGGCATTTATTTGACAAGTATTTTTACACTTAATAGTCATGAAAAAGGGAAGAACTTTAAAAAACAACTTTGACTTTAAATGTTAACATCAAGGAACAACTGTAGAGATAAGACTGTTCAAGCTTAAATTTTAAGATCAGCAAGGTAAGCGAAAAGGAGTAAGTTCTCGTTATTAAAATATAAAATAAAATCTGTCTCTTTCCACCATATATACACACACATATAACTCTCTTTCAATAAATATATATTATGCATTTGCAATGATGACTGACTTGAGAACAATCATCTGGTGCTTTTTGGGCCACAGTACTTAGTTGTCAGGGAAGACAAATACCAAAAACACTAAGATATTCCTCAAGCGGAATGTCCTTGGTTGGGGAATGTCTCTCAGATCTCTTCACACGAGGACTTCTGAGTCTTCTGTGGAGTCATCAGCAAACAACAGTTCATCCAGGGATGGGCTCCTCAGAGGCAGTGTGCTGGCCTGGGACCAGGAGGCCCCATTTCTCATGGGTCTGTCCTCTAGCACGACACTGTCTTTTCCCGCCGTCTCTGTGGCAGGGTTGGCAGCAGCGGCCAGGTCTTCCCACTCCTCACTGCCCCCATTCAGAATGTATCTCCCTTCATGAAGTGTGTTCTCGTGAACTTCTGCTGTGACCACACTGATGGCCGCGCTGGGTGTGCAAGAAGCAATGATGGAGTTGGGATCGATGTCCATGTCCAGGGGAATCAGGGCAGGGCTCTCCGTTAGGTCCTCACAACTCTCTGGAAACTGAGTGTTGATGTAAATGACTTCAGCTGTGTCCTGAACTTCAGGCAAAAGTTCCAAAAGCTTTTCTAGCTGCAGCTTCAACACTGAAAAGGTGGGTCGGTCCAAAGGTTCAGCTCTCCAGCAAGAATGCATTATTTCATACCTACAAGTAAAGAAGAGTGAGTTATCTCCTGGTCCCAAGCCCAGGTCTCTTAGTGCAAGCCAGCCTTTGCTCTCACTTAAGCTTTATTTTTTAAAAATCACATTTTCCTGTGTTTTCATTCCATTCTTTGGAAAATACTGAGGTTTTCCTTGTGGCATAATATTTAATTTTTATAAATGTTCCATGGGTATGTGGTAAGCAATCCTGTCTCTAGGAATAAAGAACATATGTAACAATTATATCTAAAATTTGGCAAAGGAGTATTCAGCTCCTTCTCCTTATACCAGAGGTTCTCCCACTATGGCTCATGGGGTGTAAAGTTTTATTGGAACACAGCTACATTTATTTGCTTATGTGTTATCTGCAGTTGCTTCCACTACAATGGCAGAGTTGAGTAGATGCTACAGAGACCTCATGGCCTGCAAAACTGAAATATTTGGTACTTTATAGGAAGAGTGTGCTATACTACTCTATCAAACTGGGGTTGTTACAAGGAGAGCTGAGTCAGCAGGGCCCTGGAGCAAGCGTTCAGGAGGCTGGCCTTCGGGAGAGGGGGAAGGTGAAGATGACTGTATCACTATGCTGGGTGTTTTGTATGTGTTCCTGTATCTAATCTCAACAGCCCTGTCATTGTTGTTTTGTAATCACAATGAGAGCAGACTCAGTGGCCTTACAGAACATGCCCTGGCTGAGTGGGAAGCAGGGGCAGTATGAGGCTTCCCTGGTGCCCCTCATCACCACAGCTGCTGTGTTGTATCAGGATGACCCTTTCTCCCAGCTACTTTCTTTATGCCCAGGGGCCAATATAATTAAGAACAAGAATGGACATTTATGTTAGCACAATAAAAGAGGTGTCTGAGTTAGGAACCATATGACAGAGGTGAAGTCTGAGTTATACCACACTTTATTTGGATTTTTTTCCTGTTTGGAGAAACTGGTATTCGTTTCACTGGCAAAGAAAATGACCCAATAAAACTAGTGATCTGACACATAGAGTAGATGACTGGTATCCTGTGAATATAAACATTTAGTTCCATATTTACATTTAGTTACATCATGTATCCCTTAACAGATAGATACACAATGTACAGATCTCATTTATGTAAGTAGATAACAAGATCTTTTCATTTATTTTGTTTTTATAGCCTCTATCAATTCTTGCGCATGTTCTGGAAGGCAGAGATTTATAAATCTACTGAGATGACAGTGAACATGGGATACATCTCTCCTTCTCATAAGCCTGATTCTCACCGGGACTGCAGATTTAGCAGTTCTTTAAGCCTCATTAGATGGTTATTAAGATTTGGCAAACAGTTTCTGTCTCTAATTTTGAGGTTTTCATGGTATAAATCAATTTGCATGACTTCCTTTTTCCCTACAGAGTCGTGATTGTTTGCTGTCTGAAATGAGCTTCAAGAAGTTTTGTCCTTAAAAACATTCTCCTTTTCATTACTTCATGGAAGTGCTGTGCGATTTAACTTCCATTTATTCTAAATCTTAGGCGAAAGCAATTAAATTATATATTTTTATGTAATATAGTAGTAATTTAGTAATATCATCTTGGGTTCTTTGAATATTTATGAGTGGGAAGGGGAAAATTGTAGCTGTCTTTTTAAGTGGTCGTTTTGGTTTTCTGTTGAGATTTTATATAAGATGTAATCGTATAAGTCATCACCAGGGAAGAGGGCAGAGAAATGGGGAGTTGTTTCATAGAGACTGAATTTTTATAGGGTAGGAGACATAAAGATGGACAGGTGGTGGCTGCAGTGATGTGAATGAAACTTAAAACACGGTTAATCTTATGTCATTTTACCATATTTAAGAAATATATATATAATCACACTAATTTACAAATATATGAATGCACCTATGTTTGCCAACCACCAGTTCTATTCCCTGCTCTGCAAGACTGTCATGCTTCAAGTGTGCCTTTGGCAGGAGTCGTGTGGCAGTTGTGTCTCTACTATGTTAGCTAGGGCCTGAGCCTAGCTATACCACTCAGCCAATGAGGCTCTCTCACCTTCTCAGCCTGGGCTACCTTGGTAGCAAGTGGAGGGACAGATAAATAAGCAGAGTAGGGTTTCTGCAGGGGGAGGTAGGTAGGTGAGAGCTGGAATCCTCAGAGCAGACAGGAGTCAGGATCAGCCTTGGGAGGCCCTGGTGCATGATATCACAGGCTGGTGTTGGGGTGGTCAGGTGTGTGTGTGGGTTGGTCGGGTGGAGGGGTTCAGGTAGATGGATGATCAGGTT
Source organism: Uropsilus gracilis (assembly GCA_004024945.1). Classification (NCBI taxonomy): domain Eukaryota; kingdom Metazoa; phylum Chordata; class Mammalia; order Eulipotyphla; family Talpidae; genus Uropsilus; species Uropsilus gracilis. Next base: position 55,492 of record PVHY01004876.1, read on the forward strand.
TGTGTGTGAGGTAGCCAGATGGAGCGGGTCAGGTGTTGGGGTAGTCAGGTATGTGTGGGGATGGCCAGGTGGAGGGAGGTCAAATGTGGATGTGGTCAGGCATGGGAAGAAGGAAGGCACTGTTATGACATGGCAGTGAACCTCAGCCTATGGGAGCCCCTGATTCTGGGCAAGTGCTTGTAGTTTGCTGTACTTAATTGGCAGAAGCTCAGTGAAGGAAGAGATACATTCTTCTCCCAAGTAGGGCTATTGAAGCACTTATGTACACTGTGATGTTATTTTGTACGTGATGGGGGCTGGGAAGGTGACTCCAGATCCTGCTCAGCCCTGGGCTCTAAGGTTTGATTATATAAAGGGTAGGGTCAAAGAGAAGGGGATGCTGAAGCTGATGGGACAGAACTGAACAAAAAGAAGGTGGTTCCCAAGAAGGTGGTTTCACTCATGCTGAGTGAAAGTCAGTGCTGTGACTATTAGCTGGGAAGGTGCATCTTGAGGGCTGCAGCAGAGAGGCTGTGTGAGGAGGCTGTGTGAGTTCAGCTGAGAAAATGTCCCATGAAGGCAACAGGGGCACCTCCTAGAGCAGCCTCTTGGGCACTGGGCCACAGGACCTGGTTTTTTGGAAACTGGGGTGAGACCTTGAGAAGAGGTAGCTTGTAGAGGAGCAGGACTGGAGCACAGGGCACAGTGCACTCTGTCATTTACATTGCTGAGGTTCTTAACGTCGACTTTAAAAAGATTGTAGAGTGCTGAGCAATTGAGTTGAGTAAACTCAACTCAGACAGCAACCACAGATGAGAAACTCAGTGTCTGTTTCTTATCTAAAAGATATGGAAACATTAGGGTTTCTTTTGGGAGTCTGTTACTCATCAGCACCTCGTGCAAGAGCGAACCGGGCAGAAAGCTTGATTCAGCACAGCCCATGGTGCAGGGAACAGCCCAGAGTGTGGGGACCAGGCCTGATAACTTCTCCACCTGCACGCCATGTGCCTGCACGCAACTCCTTCACAATAAACAGACTCAGCATTCCTTCCTTTGTGTTCTGTGTGAAATACTCAAAGACCACAATGTGACACAAATTAGACCTCAGTAAGCCCCCAAATCATCACTGCAAACATCAACGTCTTTTGGTGCACATGAGAAGTTTAGAAGAAATGGCAACAAAGTGCTTAGAAATTCAATACTGTGTGAACTTGCTGTCTCATGTTCAAAGCAAGCATTTCACTAATATGGTCCTTATAAGAACTACCATGAAACCCCAGATCTAATTTAATTAAGGTTCCGTGATGCTTTTAAAGATCTTACATTTCTTTTTTTTCTGCTCTCAGTGTTATAGATAGATGTAAAACCACAGCCACCACTTTAGGGTGTGAGTTCGTGCCTGTTCTGTGCACATGTGTGTGTACATGACAGTGATCTGTGTGTCAGCACAACCGTCCATGATTCTGACAGTTCTAAAATGCTCTTGCTGAATATGGTGAAATTAAGCCTCCTCAAGTCCACCACCTGTCATGTTGGGAGGAGACTCCTTATTTGGGAGGTTCAGACCACCAAACTGGCAGTAGCACACCATACAACATTATATTTAAAAGGTGTCTGGGGAAGATGGATCCATAATAACTCCATTATTAATTGATGCCCATATGTGAGTACTCACTCTGCATATCTCCCTCCTACAGGCTGTGTGCCACACACCCCCTTTTCTTCTTCCTTCAGTACGTCTGTGAAGAATGTCGACCATAGATACATATGGATATATATGTATATATGTGTGTACATACATACACATATATATATATATATATATATAAACATAGATATATTTTTTTCTTAGTGGCTGCTAACAAGGCAGGGAGAGGTCAAATCAGCTGTGATAGTCATGCATGTGGCTAGTTAGGAGGCAGAGCATGGCGTGTCAGGCTCCAAGGCCCGGGCTCTCCCCCTATGCTACCTACACTGAACGAACACAGAGGGCCTGCTAGGACAGGCTGCACACTGTGGTCTAGCACCCTGGAAGTTGGGAGCTCTCTGCTTAGCTGAGCACAGTCTCCTGGGGAACATTTTAGAACACACATTTCTGGGTCCACTTTGTATCAATATAACCACAACCTCAAGACACAGGGCTAAAGAGCTATATTGGTAGGTTACTTCCCCTAACGATTCTGATGACCAGTCTGATCTCCAAGTCACTAGCTTAGGTTTCTAAATTTCCTGTTTCAAGATATTACCATGATTGGTTTGTTTGAAATGTTGTATACAGAAAGAAGGTAACTGCAGCAGAAGAGGGCAGGTTACTTTGTTTGACAGTGCTTCTCCAATGAGGTGGCAGCCTCTGGAGGTTTGCACGTCTGCATAGGCCACCAAAGGCCCCTATCTTTGCCTGGTTGGGAGTATTTCCTCCCGCAAGGACCTCCCCCCAGGTCTCTGCAGAGCCCACCGACTGAGCTGTGCAGATGCTCACTCACAGTTCATCCAGGCAGTCCTCTGGCTGTTTCAGTCTGTGGCCGTGGAGAAGATAGTCATACATCTCGTGGTTCTGGACACCAGGGTAGGGAGTCATTCCCCGTGTTGCTATTTCCCACATTGTCACGCCAAATGCCCACTGTGAACAAAGCAACAACGAGTCAGGATGGGAGTCTTTTCAGAAAGGCTGAATAGACTTTTTCATTGGGGAAAGGTCATTTCCTTAAAGTCCCAATGGTCCTGCACAAAGCTGACAATTATGTCTGAGACACACTGCTCTCCCAAGCCGGCAATGACATGGAGTTGGAGCATCTCAGTGCTCCATTTTATTAAAGCTGTTTTGGGAAATTTGACAAAGGCAGATAGAGCTTTCTCTTGCATCAATACTCTGTTTAATGCTCTGTTCCATTATCATCAGTGTTTCCAGTTTCTGGTGAAGGTTATAACTGCACAGCACTGTTTAATTAGCATCTTGCTTCCAAAGAGTCATCAGATCAAATAATTCAACTTAATGCAAATATGAAGTATCTTTGTTGTAGGTGATGTTTGATATTTTGTAGCAAAGCACAATGGGAGTAAATTAAATATACATATATAGTATACACATAAGCAAAGTTCAGATGTAAAGACGCTCCACTAAAATGCAGTGTTCCATTTGCACCAAATATTTTTGATAATAAAAAAATGTGTGCACATGCTTTTTTTTTTTTTGTTTTGTTTTGAGACTAGGTCTTGCTATTTTTGCCTGTGGAATCGTAGGCTCTCGTTGCCCGGGTTACCACAGACTCAAGCAATTCCCAGCCTCAGCTTCCCAGGTAGCTGGGATGACAGGCGCGTGCCACCATGCCCAGCTATTTTTTTTGGAACTAGGTTTTGCTACCAGCCCCAGGCAGGACTCGAACCGCGATCCCTAGCCCCGGCCGCTTCATAGGCTGAAGCTTACAACCACGAGCCACCGTGCCTGGCTGCACATGCTTTTAATCCTAAATCTATCAATGAGTAAAATGTTTTGCAACACCAACTTTAGCCACTTCTTTCAGCATACTTTTATCTTTGCAATGTAGTACTCCAAATGAAAGTGATGTACATACCACGTCACTTTTACTCGTATAGACTCTGTCTGCAAGACTCTCTATGGCAATCCATTTCACAGGCATCTTAGCGATGCGGCCTTGGCGGTAGTAATCTCCACTGTAAATCTTCTTAGAGAGGCCAAAGTCTGCGACACAGACCGTCATGTCATCTCGCAACCTACAAAGAGAAAGTTCAAGCCCTCAGCAAACCTCAGAGACAAAACTCTCAACCACAGATAGACATCAGAGGCAGTGGAAAACAAAAATGGTTAAGTAACCAGGAGAAACACATCCCATCAGCTTGTGAGGGCCCTGCTTTGGGATGAATGACAGCGAGTGAGAGGGGGCCAGAAGAGGCATGGCTGGCATCCTTTGGTCTGTCCAGGAAGCTGCACCAGCAAGGGTACCTGCACACAGAGGATGGGGGCATAGGGAGGCCACAGAGGTCTAGGAGCAGAAAGAGCAACACTTAAGATAAGGACTCATTCTGCACTCCAGTGGCCTTCTTTCCTGCTATTTGGAAGCTGCAGGATTGCTCTGTGGATTAAGTAAGCCTCCTGACAGTTTGGGGGTGATGGAGAAATATATGCTATAAGAGGAAGGCACTGGACTTTCTACAAGATGGCTAAGTGACACTTGAAGAGTTAATTGGAAAAACAAGGGACACAATTGAATTCACAGCTCAAATTACTGAACTTACACTATTAGCTTCCTGGCCAAGGAAGAGGAACAGTGAGGTCTGGATGCAGGGCTTCTGTCATATTCCTGTTGGCCTGACACTGATTTTTAAGACTGAAACATATCCTGAAGGGAGAGCCCTTCAGTTCAGGCCAAACTGGACCTCTGGTTACTGTACATGGTGGGGAAACATGAAGGAAATATCTAGAGGGCAAAAAACTTTTTATAGCTTTCCCTCCATTATAGAAAATTGTCTAAATGAAAAACAAAAACAAACTTTCTGGATTTTATGAAATGAGGTGAAAATGATAGGGATTGTGTATGTGAGGGGGCGGTATGTGTGTGTGCTTAAGTTGGTTAGGAGGAATAGGAGGGTAGGGCCTAATGTCATACCTATAAACAAGGAAAACAGCTGAAAACCACAGGTTGCAATAATTTCACCTCATCTCCTAACAGTGAACTTAAAATCAAGAAGTAACTATTCTTGAAGATTCACAGTAGACCATGGGTCTAATGAAGCAGGGCAAAGATTTGGGGGAGTATAAGTTCAAAGTTCTTGCTTAAGTCCTTGTTGCTGCTACAAAAGCAAACTTCGGTGTAGCCACACACCAAACTTTACAAAGCAACCCTGGGAAAACTTAGGACAAACCTTTAAGAGTTTTAATATCTTCATGATTACCAGCCTTATATATAACTCTGGGTCCAGATTAGCTGATGGCAGGAGGCAAGAATAACACACAGGTCACACCTAGTATTCAATTTTTTTTTTTTTTTTGAGACTAGGTCTCACTATTTTTGTCTATGGAACTGCAGGCTCACTTTGCCCGGGGTACCACAGACTCAAGCAATCCCCGTCTCAGCTTCCCAGGTAGCTGGGATTACAGGCGCACGCTACCATGCCCAGCTATTTTTTTTTGGGACTAGGTCTTGTTACATGGCCCTGGCCGGACTCGAACCACGATCCCTGGCCCTGGCCGTGACTTCCTAGGTTACCACCTACAGGCATGCACCACCATGCTCGGCCACCTATCATTCTTAACTGAACGAGAGTATGAAACAAAAATGTAACCAGAAGAGAAAATTGGGAGGCTGACCAGACTCTTGGAGGCAGTGTCAGTGAAAACCCCAAAAAAACCCTGGCATATATCAAATACAGAAATCCCATCTCCAGAGCCAGTCACACTGTTCCCTCCCAAATCAAGCTCTCTATGTCTTAATAGCCATGGGCCATCCTGGCAAGTATTAAACACCACGAAATCTAAACCTTCCAGAATAAGCTGGGACACTTACATGCAGTTTCGTGCAGCTAAATCTCGATGAAGAAAATTTCTGTTACTTAGATACTCCATTCCCTGGGCGATATCCACCATGAACTTCAATAGTGTCTGAAGAGGAACATGCTAAAGGGTGGAAGAAACAAAAAGAGTGATTAACTTTCTAAAAGGAAAACCTGGCAGATTATTTCTACCTGAGGGGGAAATGGTGTTTGTATTTCTTAAAGGGAGATGGTGAAACAAGGAGGGAAGCCTCTCATTCCTGTGTCGTTAATATCACAAATAAGATTAAAAAAAAAAGGAATGAAAAACTACAAATCCTAAAATTTGGCAATAGCATATTCTCTTCTTCCCAATGGCAGTGATTAACATTCTTTTTACAGGCTACCAAGGCAGACGTGATCCTCCATATTCTAACAGGCAGTGGGACCAAGATTATAAGCATCCATGCCATGCAAAGAGGGGACAAAAGGGTAGTCTGGCTTCATTGGTGACAGAACAGGTGTTTGTGGGGAGCACTAATATTTTGGAAGCAAAAAGTCCATTTAGAAGGAGTAATTTCCAATTATGGACCCACATCTGCTATAATTTTAGAAAAGAGGAACAATTCTGGGTGCTTGGTTGGTGATTTGAGGATAAAATCGATGAACTATGGATCATTCCTATCTCTGGTTTATTGCATCAGAACCTGTATCTCCTTTTGGGGGGACTTTTTTTTTTTGAGACTAGGTCTCACTATGTTGCCTGGGGTAGTCCTGAACTCATGGACTCAAGTGATCCCTAGCCTCAGCCTCCTCGGTATCTGGGATTACAGGTATGCGCCACCACACCCAGCTAGTTTTTAGAGACTAAGTCTCGCTATGTTGCCCAGGGTAGTCTCAAACCCACAGACTCAAGCGATCCCTGGTCCCAGCCTCCCAACGCTTGGACTACAGGCATGCGCCACCACGTCTGGCTTGGGGGGGGACATTTTCAGCTGGGTCTTATATAACTGAGGTCATCTGACCTATTATAAAGCCTCAAAAGTTGACCCCAACTTATCTTTCTTCGTTTATCACCCCATCCCCTGCATTGTTTTGCTTTTGACATACAAGAGACCTCTTTTTCCTAAGCATATGTACTCTCAGACCCCTCAATGCGTGCTCATTCTGATTTTGGCTGTGTATTTCTCTAAATTTACTATATTGTTCCTACCTCTTCTTGTAGGACAACCAGAATGGCAGTGAGGAGTATTTTGAAAATGTCTCCAATCAGAATTCATTTCTTTACTGACGTTTTAAGGCAGTTCTAAGGCATCTCTACTTGATCTGTACTTTCTTATTGTCTGCTTTCCTTGGCATTGTCCACATCCACAAGAACAGCAGGAGTAGGGATCTACCTGCCATCTGCATATCTGCCTTGCACACCTTTGGTTCATAGGGGGACAATATGGTACCTAGCACCTTGACCCAGAGGGAGAGTGCATTTATTTAACTGAGACCTAGTTTTGGCCACTCTAACAGGAATGAAATTTTTTTTTCTAAAGGAATTTGTCGAATAGGAATGAAGGAAAGATTTGAGTAAAAGCTTGATTTTCCAGCTGGCCTAGAAATTTTTGACTTTCAGTTTTACTGGTGACTACATAGTATCAAAACATTAAAATACTTTACTATTTTATATTATAGAAACTGGGAGTTAGTTTCCAGCAACAAATATACACTTATGCTTTTGCAAATAAAAACTATTCACTGATTTATTAATTTACTATTAATAAATCAAATTAAATAAATTATAAATAAATAAAATAAATAAATTATAAATAAATAGTAATAGTAACTACTATTACTATTAACTTACTATTAATCAGTAAAATGCTGCCTACTGGTTTCCATCATTGCTATTTTATTTAAAGGAACATAAAGTGACAGCAGTGATTTTGGTTGCAAGAAACATACTGCAATATTTATATGGAAGGACAACAAAATTAGAATAGCTAAAACAATCCTGAAAAAGTAGAGTAAATTTGGAGGAACACATTACATAATTTTAAAACTTACATTAATCAAGACAATATGATAGGAGCAAAGTACCAGCACAGAAGTTAATGGAACAGAACAGAAAACTCTGAAAGAGACCAGCATATTATCAATAACTGATTTTTGACAAAGGTACAGAGCAATGAAATGAACTAAGAAGAGTCTTTTCACAAATGATGTTGGTCATAAATATGCAAAAAGCAAATCTTCAAATTTCATACTTTACAGAACAAATTAATTGAAAATGGGTCATAGAGGTAAATGTAATACGTAAGATCACAGAATATTTAGAAGAAAATCTTTTTATCGAGTGTTTGGCAGAGTTTTTAGACATGACAGTGAAACCATGACTTATAAAAGGAAAAACTGTTGTGTGTACTTAATAAAAATTCTTTTTGGGGGCATATGTTGAGAAAATACAAAGACAAGAGAATTGGGTGACAAATTTTTATAAATCACATGATCCACAAAGGAGTTGTATCTGGCTTATAAAACAACTCTCAAAACTCAACAGTAGGAAAACCAATAACCTTGTTAAAAATTAAGCAAAAGACTTGGAAATTCACCAAAGAAGATATGTTTGTTCACATAAAACAAGATACTCAAAAGAATTAGTCATTCCAGAAATGAAAAAAATAAAACTATGATGAGATATCATTACACTATATCAGAGCAGCTAAAAGTAAAGAAAGCACTCTCTCAAAACAAAACAACTGTTAATACCAAGTGTTAAGAATAATCCATAGCAGACCAAGCACAGTGGCACGTGCCTGTAAGCGGCAACCTAGGAAGCCATGGCAGGGACCGCTGTTCGAGTCCCGCCCAGGGTAACATAGTGAGACCTAGTTCCAAAATATTAGCTGGGTGTGGTGGCATGCACCTGTAATCCTAGCTACCTGGGAAGCTGAGGCTAGGGATTGCTTGAGCCTGTGGTTCCACGGGCAAAAATAGCGAGACCTGGTCTCCAAAAAAAAAAAATAATAATCCATAGCAATTGAATTATTCATTGCAGGTAGGAATGTTAAACAGTGTGGCCACTGTGGAAAACAGTTCAATTCCTTATAAAGCTAACCATGTATTTTCCATATGACCTAGTATTAGCCTTTTGGGTATTTTCCCTAGAGAAATGACAGGCTATGTTTACAGGAAAACGTGACCAGGCAATTTACAGCACTTTACTAATAATTACCAAAAACTAGAAACAATTCTTTTGTCCCTGAACAGGTGATTGAATAAGCTCACTGTGGTAAGTCCATCCAACAGAGAACTACACGATAAAAAGGGAATCAACTGTTGATATACACCACAGCTTGAAAGATCCCAAAGTCATCATGCTGAATGGAAGAAGCTATTTTAACAAGTTGCAAGCTATACACTTCCATTCTCAAAATGCAGTGATGAGGACCCTTTCGGTGGTTATCAAGGATTAATATGGGGTGTGGTGTGACTTCATAGGGGTCTAAAGAGGAGGTATTTTTGGGTGATGAACGTGTTCTGTATCCTACATGTGTGAACACAAGTTCACACATGTTTAAATTCATAGACCTGCACAGCTAAGGGAAAAAGATGTTGATTTTATTCTATAATTTAACAAGTATTTTTATAAAGTTCTTTTTAAAAAAGAATTTCTATAAGTGTGTAGCAGTAAAGAAGCAGAGTAAGTAAAGAAACAACAATTTCTTTACTTCTCTACAGACTTCAAGATGGACCTACATTTGCAAAAAGGTCCAAAAAAGGGAGAAGACTTGAGAGTCACAAAGTAAAAACATGATTGTTGGCCATCAAGCAGCCGTGTGTGTGTGTGTGTGCATGTGTGTGTATATATATATATAGATACATACACACATGAAATCTCCATCCCTTCCAGTATTATTAGAAAAGAAATCATGCAACATAATAGAAAATTAAATGTAAATAAAATTGTTTATCAACATGAGACAAAATATTTGGTTAAGAGGTTGCTGCACTGTACTCATACAGCAGGCTGCCTGGAGGCTGCTGGGCCTCTAGGGTTAGGGTGATGAGACAGCTGCTGGAACACAGGTCTCCAGTCCAATCCTGCTTCCAACACTGTCTTGTCTGTTTTGTGTCTCAGTTTCCTCATCTGAGAATTTTTTTTTTTTTTTTTTGAGACTAGGTCTAGCTGTTGCTGGGGGTAGTCCCAATCCACTGACTCAAGCTATCCCCAGCCTTAGTCTTCCAAGTAACAGGGATTACATGCGCCTGGCTGCTTTTATCAATACCAGGTCTTGCTATGTTGCCCGGGATAGTCTGGAACCCGAGAACTCAAGGGATTACAGGTCTCTTGCCTCCCAGCACTTGGGTTACTGGCACGTACCACCTCACCCAGCAGCCTACAGTACCTGGTATTCCCAGGTGGTCTCCCACCCAAATAACCAGTCCCAACCCTGCTTAGCTTCCAAGATTAAACAAGATACGGCACAGTCAGGGTGGTAGGGTCGTAGACCCATCTTGAGATTCTTTTCCCTACTACTTCCTGGGGTGGTTGTGCCTCAGTGCATTAACATATCCCCCAAATTGGCTGACCTCTCTCTGCTAAACACTTAAAGAATATTGGCTACTGTTGTTGACCTGCAACCTGTGTGTAGGTGTGGAATAAACAGGATGTGAGTGTGTGATGCCAATGATTGTGCTGAGATACTGTGAAACTGTGAGTAATTTTTTCTTTTCCAGGCTTCTTTTAAGATAATTGCTTTTCCCCATGTGTAGAAAAGGAAAGAACCCTCAGTATTGCTGAGTTCTCTGCTTACAGTTAGGCCTTTGCCTTCTTTTGGAGGAGGCTAAGTGATTTTATAATAACTCTTGTGATGTGGCTACAATTTCCTGTCTCTGGTTAGTAATTGTACTGGTGAACAACTTAAAAGAAGCCACAAAGGAAGGGAACAAATACACATCTGCACATGGAACCACAAAAGGAATTGGAAAAAGAAAAGAGTTATCCTTCTGTTTAGATCACTTACACCTTCCCTGGGAAGAAATGAATAAATAAAGAAAATGAGAAGAAAAAATCTCCTTTATCTATAACATACAAGGTCAACAGGACATGGGAAAGAAGGCTCCAGAATGATTACCCTAAGTTGAACCTCAAGTTTTGTTTTTTCAATTGCCTTACCAAACTAAAAAAAAAATAATAAAAAAATAAAAAGGCTTTTCCTACAGATTCAATTATCTCTAGGGACGAGGACTGATGTTTTTTTAAAGTTTACTTTCCCTTTAAGCCCTACAGTCTTTCATCTTGTGAATACCATTTCATCACAGCTCTATCAATGACCTGTGACCTAAGGAACACCCCCTGCTTAGATGTAAAACATTAGTCAAAGGTCTTATTTCAGTTGTGCTCTGGGGGTTCTGGACAGGGTCTGGTCTGTGGGGTCACTGACCCTCTTAGGGATACCACTGAAGAGAAACATGCTGGTCCACCAATTTCTAACATGCTTTCCGATTCTGAGGATGGATGGGTTCATGATAAAGACAAAGGTAGATGGAGTGAATTCACCCTCAGCATCTCTGAGGAAGCTCATTACAACTTCTCCTGGGAACTAAAACAAAACCTGCATCCAGGGATTTCACAGTGAACAAAAAAGAGGAAACTTTAGAAAGAATGAGGTCACTCTGACAGAACAGTATGGGACCCCTGGCTGCACTGGGCTGAGCCATGAGACTGTGCTCCCGGATGGCTTCTTCCCCCCCCCCCCCCCCCCATAAAATGAGAATAATAAGACTAAGAGCAGACCTGCTGTGAGGGAAGATAGTATATTTAAGCCCCTGGGGTGCAGTGAGGACTAAACAAAGGTCAATTTTCTTTCCTTCCCGCCTTTATACCCTCCCCTAGATGCTGAGGAGTCTGGATTGCCAAATAAGCCTGAGAATTGGTAAGGGACAACACAAGAGCTTATTACCTTTGGTCCTGTCTCTAGTCGGGAATAAAGTAAATAGGTATGCAGATCGCCATATTTCATGAAGGGTAAAATCACCATGGGCTTTGGAATGCCTTGAGAGCTCATTTCTATACATACGCCTGAAATTAAAAACAGAGTAAGTTAGAAAGAGCCCTTGTTGTATATGACCAGAAAGGAACTGAGGGGGCACTGGCCAAATTAAACCATGTGCTTCCGAGTGGAAAGTTAAAACAAAACAAAACAAAGATTCATAACTCACACACTGTTCCACAATATAGAACACATTCTGTGGCCACTTCTTGGTAATTTTTTCCCTTTCAGATTGGTGCCCACCGTTCATGAAAGTTCTCAAAAATTAATCCAAAACAAGTATAGCTATTCTAGAAACCCATTTTCCCTTGTACTGAGTCTAAGTGAGGGGTAGAGGCTGCTTTAGAATTCAAGTGCAAACTAGTTTCACATGACAGTTAAATACTAAATCATGTGAAGAAGTCCATTGCAACCAAATGCTTATAACAATGAAAAGAATTTTGAAGGTTAGCATTAAATTTACATCCCTCAGTTTTAACAGGAAAAAGCTTCGATTTATCATGGAAATGTAGAGCTCAGCCTGTCACCTGATTGATAGCAGGCTTGCAAAGCTCCTGCACACTGTGGGGCACTTACAAAGCACCCTTGTTCTCCCTTCGCTGAGTAGCTGCAAAAGTGCAACAGTAGCTTCTTGGACACAATACTGTATCCAAACATTAGCTTTCACATCTCTGCTGTGGAGTATCATAATCATAACAAAACCTTGAGAGTTTCCAGATGAATTTAGCAATTTTCAAGTCATAAGCCAACAATGAAGAAAAAAAAAGAGACCAGAACATTCCATTATCCTTAGGTTGCCCTTCTCTCTGAAAATAGTATCACTTACAGGTAATCTCCTCACCCCTCCCTGGGGAACTTCCACAATCCAGGGAGTCTTGCTTTTCTATCTCCTTTATTTCCTATCTGTCTCTTTAAACAAAGTTGCTTTTTTCAACTTAAAAAAAAAATAACTTAGATGGAGAGCAAGTGTTACCCGGTCTTGTCAAAGTTACAAAGCCAAATTTTGACTGTTAAATCATCTTGTGAAATTATTAATGTAGAAGAAATCAGTACTTTAAAATATGTTAATAAATTGGAATCTGTCTACTTTTCTACCTTTAGTTCATTGATACTGGATACATGGATAACTTAAATCAATAAAAATTAAAGCTCTCATGTCTTGCCCTTAAATGACTGGGGTGCCTTCTAGTGCACCCTCACCTAGAGCTCTGGGACCCTTGAAATGTTCCTGAGCCCAGTGGTGTCCAGCAATCAGACCCACTTTCACTATCAGCTTCACAAGATGTAACCATCAGAAAACATCTGGGTGAAAAGCCCAATGTTATATACAACTTCTGGGGGAATATGGAGTGCAAAGTTCTCTGAACCAGATATTTTTTTTCTTTGGCACAGAATAGGTTTAGCTGAGTGCCCTGGCCACCCAAAGCCGCACTTCTCTGAGGTACCTAGGAGTCGGATGACGTTTGGATGATTGAAGTCTTTCATGCACGCTGCCTCACTGAGAAACTCCTCGATTTCTCGCAGAGAAAAGTTGTCCACTAAAGGAAGAGATGGAAAATGTTAGGTACAGATAATTTACCCAGTGAAAGGAAGGGGAGCAATAGCAGTTTTAGTCTCTAAAAGTAAAATCAGGAAAAGGCAAAACTAAGCAGATAAGTGGTTGTCAGGGACAGGGGGGGAAGGTGAGCAGAGGGATGAATAGGTGAGCACAGGCAAATTTGGACAGTGAGACTAGTCTGATGCCTGAGTGGTAGATACATAACAGTATGCATTTGACAAAGCCCATAGAACTTCAACATACCTCAGTGTAACAAGTAGGTGATTTCAGCCAATAATATATCAAAATAGATTCACCAACTATAAAACATGTGGCACACTAATTCATAATGTTACTGTTAGGGGAAGTGTGAGGGAGAGGGGCACATAGGAATTTCATACTTTCTGCTTGACTTTTCTGCCACCTAAAACTTCTCTCAGGCTGGGCATGTTGGTGAGCACCAGTAATCCAAGTGCTAGGAGGCAAGAGGTCAGGGATCACTTGAGTTCGCAGGTTTGCGACTACCTTGGGCAACATAGCAAGACCTGGTCTTGAAAAAGCAGCCGGGCGTGGTGGTGGGTGCCTGTAATCCCAGCTACCTGGGAGGCTGAGGCTGGGGATCGCTTGAGTCTGCGGAATAGGGACTACCCCAGCAATATAGTGAGACCTAGTCTCCAAAAAAAAAAAAAAATCTCTCGCAATGAAAGTATACTAGTTTCTTTTTTAAAAAACGAAAATGAAATGCAACCCATCCACTGCAGTTAGTTTTGTCTTTAAAAAAGAAAGAACACATGCTTTCCTTTTTGCTTGACTCTGATCAGCAAATCTGGTTGCTCAATCACATCTTGTGAACTAGAAATACTTTCATACCAAGTTTATGGAATTAAGATCTTAAAGATATTTAAAATTTTATATTATATGAAGAGAAATAAAGCAGTTACAAGAGAACACATACTGTATGATTCTACTTATAAGGTATTTAGAATAGTTGAATTTGTATAAACAGTAGAATAGTGGGTGCAGCATGGGGTAGGGGTGACAAGTGGGGGGGGAATGGGTAGCTATTTGGTGGGGACAGTTCATTTGAGCAGAATGAAGAAAGCTCTGGAGATAGAAGGTGGAGATGGCTGTACAGAAACATATTGTACTTCATGTCATTGAACTTAAAAATGGTTAAGATGGTATATTTATTGTCAGGGTTGCAGGGGTAAGATGACAGTTGAGGTATGCCAGGCATGTTGCGATATCTGGACATCTGAGCACCATCAAAAGCTCCTGGAGCCCCACAGCACATCAACCAGGGACCGCACCCACAGCCTGACAAGATTAGATCTGCTCACAGAAGGGAATTTATAATTACCGATTACCACCTGTGGAATTCTTTTTGTACTTATTTCCTAGTTCTGTAATATCTAACTACCTCATATCATTCCTTGCCTCTTAGACAGTGTGGGTCTTACTCTCTAGGGTCCTACCTGGCAATTGCCCATATTAAATTCTCTCTCCATCTTTCATTCCCCTGGGTCTGAGTCTGTTCTTGGTGATACCGATCTAACATTCATATTATGTATTTCACCACAGTTAGACCAACCAGATGTGTCTTAGGTGTTTTTGTGTAGTAAGGTATAAATATTGACCCAAATAAGATATGAAATCATCTAGCATAGTGTCTATATATGTATTAAATTTACTATGAAAGCAAATTAAGAAAAGAGATTTAACTCAATAGACTTGCAGAGCTTATGCCGATTTTGCCTTCACTTATTCCCTTGGCTGAAAACAACTGGGCTGTGGAACACAAAGGAAAGGGATTAGAGATTCCTTCCCCCCAGGGACCAACCTCCAGACCAATACTGAGAAGGTGGGATTTGAGGCCAGAATGGGTGCAATTCATATGCAAGTTAGATTAAATAGATTCATATTAAATTAGATTCATATGTTAATTAAAGAATAGCAGAGTCAAGGTCAAAAGGAAGCTTCCAGACCTTGTCCTCAACCTCAGTCTTGTTCTTAGTAGGTAGGGACAGTGGCTCACACACATTGTGAGGTGCAAATAAAATACAGTGCGAGCAGCAGGAATGATGCTGAGTGTGACATAGCACTGATTTGGTTCATGCTGGGTTCAGCTCTTACTGCGGACTCCAACTTCACTGTGACTTGGGTGTGGGGAATAATACTGACTTCTCACAGGTACTGATAACCTGTTTTTGTTAAGTTGATGAAGTGCAGGAATAACAGCGATGTCCTTTGCCACACAGTGAGTACTACGGAAGACTGCTCAAGGGTGTGTGTGTGTGTGTGTGTGTGTGTGAAGTGTTTGAAAGCAAAAGGTATCAGTTCATGTAACTTTTGATTGCTATGATTCCTTTTTTATAATGGACCTAAAATTTCATACACAGCTCTGGTTATAATTGAATCAACTCTGCTTATAATCTGTAAACTCATGCTTGTAATCTAATTTGTCCTCTAATGTTCAGAAAATAGTGGGTTTCAATTTTAAGAAGAAATCACTTTTACTTTATTCCTTTATCAAAAATAATACTGAACATATAGACAAGGTCAGTGAAGAAGCAATTTAAGAATACTACCAAACTGAGTATCCAATAATCACCATGTACATGAACTGTGTGAGGAGTACAGGTGAAACTCTACATAATCATCGTTCATTTTAGGGGTACATTGCTGGACACCTGAAAAATCAGACAGAAAATTGCGTGTGTCCAGACCTTAGAAATGCACTTTTGGAGAGAAGCCTGAAGGAAATGCGACTGTGCTTAACCTTCCTGCTTTCTAGCTCTTAGACAAGTCACTTCTGAGTCTTACTTTCCTATCTAAATGCATATCTGCAGATTCTAGAAGGCCACTACTTTTGTCAAGGCTGTAATTCATTCTCCTCCACACTATCGTTGATGTGAACTCTCTAGAACAAATCTGTTCTTTGTTTCTCATTTGGCTTAAGACACATAAAAGCTCTCCACTACTTGCAGCACTAAAAACAGATACTTTGTTAGAACTTAGAAGGTCCTTCCTGACTCAGCTTGCTTGAAAGTTCTAGCTTGTGATCACAGTTCTTCATAAGCTTTTGACCAAAGAATGTTTCTTTTCTCTCTGGGATTCTTGCCTTCCAGGCAGTCCATTGCTTTCTAAGGGCCATGCAACCATCCACAAGGGAGAAATGCCCTACGAAGCTAGCCAGATCAGTCACACCAACCCCCGCGGGCGGATACTGCCACCAAGTCAGTCCTGCCATGGAA
Organism: Uropsilus gracilis; assembly: GCA_004024945.1. NCBI lineage: Eukaryota > Metazoa > Chordata > Mammalia > Eulipotyphla > Talpidae > Uropsilus > Uropsilus gracilis. The sequence continues at coordinate 71,793 of PVHY01004876.1, forward strand.
ATGCACACCTCATTTTGGAGTCATAGCTCTACAAGATGAGAGAGAGGGTAGCGTGGAGGAGACAGACAGACACACAGGCAGACAGACACACGGACACAGGAGCGGGGGGAAGAAAGAAATTAGGAGAGATTGCAAGAACAATCTCAAGAGCAGTATTACTGTCTCAAGGGTAAATGATATATAATGTGGACATAAAGGTTCTCTCATGGAGCACCAGGCACTGAAGCAGCTACCCACACCCAGAAGAATGGCTAAGTAGGCGATAACTCACACTTCATGGTCTTCACTGCCACTTTTTGAGTGGTGCCGTCTTGCTGATTAAGGCTGCCTTCCATTACAGATCCAAACTCTCCTGTGAAGTCAAACAACATCTATACTGAACCTCTGCAAAATTACTGCCATCACAGAAATGTTATAGTGTGTTAGAGCTGCTGTTTTTATTGAGCTGGCAGCTGCTCCCTTATAGACACCTGGGTGGTGCCTGCACAAGCTATGCATGTCTGAGAATCAGGGCAGAGCCTGGGCACCAGCCTGCAATGTTCACAAGTTTGGTTGGCTCACACTTAACTGAACTCATGTTTCTGTAGGTTGGTGAAATAAATCCATTTTGGTTATAAAATAGAACTATTGAATTATGCCGGGCACGATGGTTTGTGCCTGTAAGCTTCAGCCTATGAAGCAGCTGGGCCTAAGGATCGCGGTTCGAGTCCTGCTCGGGGCAACACAGCGAGACCTAGTCCCAAAAAACAGCTGGGCGTGGTGGCGAGCACCTGTAATCCCAGCTACCTGGGAAGCTGAGGCTGGGGATTGCTTGAGTCTGTGGTACCCCGGGCAACAGGAGCCCGTAGTTCCATGGGCAAAAACAGTGAGACCCAGTCTCAAAAAAAAAACCAAAAAACAAAAAAACTACTGAATTATAACTTAAATTTACAAAATGGTGTTTTCCTTCACAAATACACATTGTTGAAATTACTATAAGCTGCTTGCCTTTTTTACCTCAACTTTAAAAGAATTGCTTACCTTCACCTAGAATTTTTCCAAGAATTAGAAGATTCCTGTCAATCACAACATCTTCTAGCTTATTTTGCAGTTCCAGGCTGACACCCAAGCTGCTCACTATAAGAAGGGACAGTACAGGTATGAGAATTGTTGGTGTGTTGTCTTTCATTTAAATATAATTAAAATTAAGTATAAAGTCCTATAAATTATTTAAACATTTGTTTCATTTTGTACCCTATCTCTTACCCCCAAAACAGCAGTAAAATATCACAATTTATTAGCTCCTATGATTAAAGTGAGTGAAACGAATGTTTCAGAATCATCTCTCCCTCCCCAATGTGCAGTAGCAGCAGGCAGCAATCAGACCTAGGTAGGAGAGCTTGGCCTGGACTGAAGGAGTTAGGAAGATTAGTAGTTGGCACTTGCTAATGGGGTGTTTACTATTATGTCCCTAACTACTGTACATAAAAGAGGAACAGGCCTGACCTCTCTGACCTCCTTTGTGTGTGTGTGTGTGTGTGTGTGTGTGTTTGTGTGTGTGTGTGAGGGGGAGAGCATAGGAACCACAGGAAACAGAACTAAGTACTCTTCTACAGATTGTATATGAAACCTTATCATAATGACATAGAAAATGCTAAACTCTATACTGTGGGAGGAAAAATGGGCTCTACAACAAAGTATAGATATGCACCACCAACAAAAGTTATCAACAGGAGGAGTTAACTATAGAAGAGACCAATAACAGTTGCCAAACAATTCATTCTGCACCATAGTTAGCACATGAGCAAGTTTTTAAAAGAGAAAACGGTAGATAACTCGAAATGTTAGCTCTTAGAGAAAATATTTTACCCAAAGGCCCACCAATAAGGGCAAGAAAACAGTCCAAATGAAGAGTATTGTAAATGCAAGAGCAGAGACATCTAAAAGTCAGAACTTCTGGATTAGAAAAGTAACAACATTCTACATCAAGTGAGTTTTTATTTCATAGCAACTTGTACTCTATCATTCTTATGTTTATTTTGCTATTGTTAATGCTTTTTGCTTTTTGGCAGACATCCTGAAATATGAATTTGATAATATTTGCACATACTTTCTACAGTGTTTTAGAAAGTATTCGAGAACAGAGTTTTCTGTTTATTCCCACTCTTCAAACTAGAAGACTCTGTTCTCTGACTCAGCAAAACTCAAACCATAATTGTTATAAAGTACTTGGCATATTGGTCGCTGAGTTGGTTGCCAGGAAAAAACAGGAAATGAATTCTAACTATAAGTGGGTTGCTTTGCTGTTTCCTTTAAATCTCTGACCTCTATCCACACGGTCTCCTATCACTGCGAGAGAGTTCCTTTATCATTGGAGTTCATGGTTAGTGAGCCCTTAATCCTAGTTATGTAGCCTCAACTCCAGCTCTAGTTTTCCAGCAAACTGGTCAACATGGATGGATCTGGCAATATCTGATGCATTTGCCTGTTTTTGAAGAGATTTTGGACATTAAAAATAGGCACTTTTACCTTTGACTTTTATAAGAAATCTCTCACTGTATTTATTCTATCTTTGCTCTCAATTATTATAGCTTTTGCCAAAAAGAGAGAAATAAAAATCAACTCACAGGTGAGTTCAACAGCTCGCCGACAGAAGGATTTCTTTGCTATGTAATCAACGACTAATTCTGAATCCTCTTCTGTGAAGGCATTCCTGGGTAAACGAAAACCAAGTCTCACACTGTAAAAATAGGGTTGCAAAACAGGTGCTGATTTCTCAAGGGTTACTAAGAAGCTTCCTGTTAAAAGGGCTGTTCTATGGTAAAAACATTTCCTACTATATATACAATATATATATGTATAAATATATTCTATTATAGATGTGAGTATAGATAAATTATATATGTATATATAGAACATGTTTTATATGATCAAAAAAGATGAGTTGTCAAAAGCACAGGAAACTGATAAACCCCCAATGATGAAAGCTGTAACAATCTGAGCAATAAAGTTAAGCAGTATTGGATTATAATCAAGTCTAAAATGAATATCCAAAGTCTCTCCTTCTCTTTCCATACATATATGTATATGTATACATATATACACATATGCACTAAATATATCATACATATGGTCCAAAGCTCCCTGGGGTTTCAGGACCACCACAGGAGCTTTGGCCATCATTTTCATGGTTGTTTTTTCTGAGTCTATATTCTAGGTGATCTCAAGCAAAAATGTCTATGAATTGTTCTATATCAATTATTGTTTCAACAATGCTAATCATAAATTCCATGTAACCACACAAACCACATTCTGCTATTAATATTTAAGGACATCTGCATCTCAATTACTAAGTCTGAAACTCTCAATTTAGAATCATAGCATTTAAAATTGTAATGATATTGTAGATCATTTAATGATAAATAATATAAAATATAAAGGACGTTTGAAAAAGTTAGAAGACTTGTTTGACAGAATTAAAGCTGGAACCCAGGCGTTCTATCTTCTAGTCCACAGCTTTCCCTTTTGTATGCCAGGCTTTCTGCAGCCACAGGGTCTTTGCATGAGCTGTTTTTTCTGGCTGTAATACCCTTCCTGTTTCTTCCCACCTAATTAATATCTGCTCTTCAGATTTTAATTCAGGGAATTCCTGAAAGTTCCTGGCTTTCTTTCTTTCTTTCTTTTTTTTTTTTGAGACTAGGTCTTGCTATTTTTGCCTGTGGAACCGCAGACTCAAGTTGCTCGGAGTACCGTGGACTCAATCCCCAGCCTCAGCTTCCCAGGTAACTGGGATTACAGGCACACACCACCATGCCCTGATATATTTTTTTGGGACTAGGTCTCACTGCCTGCCCCTGCCGGACTCAAACCACGATCCCTGGCTCTGGCCGTGGCTTCCTAGGCTGCCACTTACAGGCATGCGCCACCATGCCCAGCCTTTCCTGGCTTTCTGATGTAGTCAAATTCTCCTTTTCTGCATGCTCAGAGGTCCTTTCATATAGATTTATCACACTTGACATTTTGTATTTATTTGTGTGACAACTGTCATTACTGTGAGCCACATGAAAGAGGGAGCAGTGGCTGTTTTTGTTCACTGTATCCTCAGTTATCCAGCACCTACAGGTCTTCAATATAATATTAATGAGCAACTTCTGCTTTCTGCACTTACTCCATAATGTACCCACTAAACTTTGGCATGTATTTTAGTCTGCTTTATGTTTAGAACTTGGATCAGATTTTATCATTTAAAATAGTCATTCTTAGAATCCACATTAAGCTATAAAAATTACAGGGAGAGAGTTGTAAACGCTGAAGGGACACAGCTTCTAAGAAAGAATAGAATGGACACAAATACAGTACAATTTAGCTCCTCAATTTAGCTCCCATTCTTAAGCCACTTCATGCCCATGGAATTTCTGGAGTGAGTGGAGAGTCTGACAATGAGAGAAGGCTACTTCATTCCTCAAAAATATTGTCGCCCCACCACCCCCACATACTCTTTCTCCATTCTAAACTATCAACATCTTGACTCTTAGAAAATACTCCTTTTGCTCCATCAATGAAAAACTGAATTCCATGGAAATCCAAACTCACTGCAGAGGCCCTGGAGCACAAAAATGAGTTCCAGATAAAACATTTACAAGCATAGTCTTTTCACAGGTTGTTGTAACCTGGCTTCCCAATTTTGTTGATATTTAACTAATACTTGATTACAAAAGTTAGGTGTATAAATAATTGAAAAAAAGAGTTTCTTTTAAATTGAAAGTGAAAATACATTTTTTTTATTAGAAAAAGTTTTCATTCGAAAATATGTAGAATATAGCAAAAAAAAAAAAAAAAACAAATAACCAAAAAACAAAAAAACCCAATACAACAGAATTGCTAATGTTTTTGGAAATTTTTCTTCTAGTATTTTTGTCTGTATATACTGTTTCTTTTTAAAAAGATATTTGGGGTCATTTCTAAGACTTTTAATGAAAATCCTCATTTACTAGCAACCCATTTTGAGCAGGGAAGGGTTATTGGTATGCCTCTCTATAAATTAACTCTTTTCACTGTTAGCTGCCTTTTTAGGTGTTGGTTTGAGTAAGGAAACTGCTTTACCCACAACATGCATAGAACAGACTATTGAGCTGGGAAGGGTTATTGGTATGCCTCTCTATAAATTAACTCTTTTCACTGTTAGCTGCCTTTTTAGGTGTTGGTTTGAGTAAGGAAACTGCTTTACCCACAACATGCATAGAACAGACTATTGAGCTGGGTGCAATCTGAAGAGCTGGGCCAGCAAGAGAGGAATTGTCACTTGGCATAACAATCTTATCGATAACAGTGGGCCCAACACTTTTAAGGGCCCAGCACGTTTCTGCTGCATGACTCTGCTATCTGGGCTTTACATTTTTAACTGAGAAACTTACCCAAACCTTGTCTCCTGGAATCTTTTTTTTATGGCCAGAGAAATATATAAAATCGAACCAATCAAAACAAATCCACAAAAGCAGCCAAGCAGGATGACCACAGGATCTGTGTTGCCAGGTGCTGGGGTTGATGAGGGGGCAAAATCTACCCAACCTGGGAAAATATCAATAGAACCAGTTCAAAAACATTTGGGTTCAGAAATACATTGAAATACTGACTTGTAGGAGGGAAAAATAGAGAGCTAAAAATTTCAGAACTTAGCCCTTTCATATGTTGTGTCCACAAATTCACTTTTTTGAGGGTACAAACTGAGATTGTGCAGTGTGGGAAGAACCAATGGAAAACTCTCTTCATATCAGTTATAAAAGTAGAACACATGGAAAAAAAAAACGATATTTACCTGGTACCGTAAAATTGAAAACACTAGGAATATTGAGAATCATTTTTTTCTTGTAATATACTTAGGAAGAATAGCTTGAACACCGCCTGCCTTTTTATAGTCATAACTTATAATACAGAGAGGAGACATTTCTATGCCCTGGCAAACTGTTATGTTCCTTTCTCAATGTGGATCAACTTTCAATGTTTTATCCTTTGTGTTTTCAATGTTGTAAACTAGCTCTGAGAATTCCTTTGTGTAAAGATTTTTAGGGTGACTTCTGTTGGGACAGCTTCATACTTTCAGGCACAGACAGCTATTGCTTCCAGTTATACATATTTGCAATTAAAATTTCACTTCTAACACTCACTGTTTCTCTCTTTGCTCACTATCCCTTTCAAATATCTCCTTTCAAAATATGTCACATGGGTTTGTCACTGGGCAACAAGGGGCAACACAACTATGGCCTTACTAGATGAGTGCAAACTGACAGACTTTGAAAGAAAGAAGGGCAGAGATTGGTTACAACTACATGGCACATCTACTATTTATACAGTGACTTACAGACTGAAGAGGCAACAGCAAAGTTTATACTTAAGCAGTTACAGTTAATGAATGATGATAACTCAAATTTGAACCATACTGTTGGGAGCTGATGTTATTTAATTCAATGGAGGAAGTGTATGCATATTGGGAGTGTCTAAAGCATGGACTGCAAGAATAGCAAGATTTTGTTAATTGTTTTTTATGTACGTAAATCTTCAACTCTGTAATCTTCAACTCTGGCTTTTTAATGTGTGCCTTTAGAATCAGAATCCTGACATGTTGGAATATCTGCCAGGTAGGCATGCCTGGTGTCCCATTATCAGTTACTACTGCTTCCCAGGGAGAGAGAGCCAGGAGGCTGCAGGCATACTAGAGGGACTGCAGTCTAGTAGAGAAGGGGAGAGCAGGTTTGAGGGTCACTGGCAGACAGACAGGAACTCAGGGATCTGCTTACAAGTTCAATCTACATTGGGTACAGATGCTATATTGACAAAAATTTATTAATGTACAAGTCACACTGATACAGATGCGTAGGCATGGAGCTTATGAATCAATGCAATCTAAGGGAGGTGAGTAGACTAAAGTCTACTCCAAGGGTGTATGGCAGCAGGGACAGCAATTGGACCACTTGGGTCAATATGATGACATCTGCCAATGGTACAGATTCCTAATATACAAAAACAGCACACAGAGCTGGGTGTTTAGCTCAGTACGTCCAGCATCAAGTACAGTTTCTATAGAAAGTACTTCATATTCTGTACTGATTGGTCATGAAACACATTACCAAAGGTTTGAATGGTAACAGCAAGAAAAGCAGCTCTAGAAAACAAAGGTTACCCATACTACTAATCCAAAATTCAATCACATATATAGCATTAAAACAAAATTAAACTAAGTCAAACTTGTTCTGAAAGGACTGCTTTTCCTAGTAAGTTAGTACTATTAATAGTAACAGTAACAAGTATTGGTGTATCTGACATGTGTTATCATATCAACTACATCATTGAAAAGATCCCTTTTGGTCTTTATTTTTCATTCTTAAACCAGTTAGCCATTCCATAAGTCATCCTTTCACAATTTGGACATTGCCTGGGCTGACACGTTCTATCAGTGACAAGGAGCCCCCCTCTCTTACCATGTGCAGGGATGATTATTTTTACTGGATCACTGAAAGGCCCAATGCCCCCTTTCGTGACAGCTGCGATCCTCACTGTGCACGTGGCATTGTGGACTAGAATTGAAATCTGAGCTTGGCTGTCATTCTGGCTCACTTCTTCAGAGAGCTCTTTCTGGATGCAGAGAGGAAAAAGAAGTGAGATATTGAGGTGTTACCCTGCCTACCTGCCTACAGCTCCATTCGATGGAAGCTGTCCCACCCACATCTTTAGCCACAGCTGCTGCATTTCTACGTAACCATTCCTCACTCGGGCCGTGGCCAATGAGGCCCAAAGTTAGGTGAGGATCAGGATGGGCTGGCAGCACCTGCATTGGGGGCCAACGAGGCCCAGGAGGATGTGGTACCTACAGTGACCAGTGAAGAAGCATGTAACTTATGTGCCCAGCCTGACTAGAGTAATACTGACTCCTCCAGAGCCTGCCCTCAAAGCCAGCACAAAAGTCAAGGTTCATCCTGTGATTTGACACTGCCTACCTGCCAGCCTCTCCTTACCCAGTGTGAGTGGGTCCCTGCTCCTTGCAGTATAAGGATTTTGACTAAAAGCTACAATTAGCAAGACACTGACACTAGATTTTATCTTTCAGTGAGACCGAATACTCAGTTTGTTGTTTCTGCTCAAAAATGAAGATAAAGAAACAAAACAAACTCATAGAAAAAAAGAAAGACTGAGGTTAGGAATTGCTTGAGTCTGTGAGTTCAAGACCTGCCTGGTGCAACTTTGCAAGACCTAGTCTCAAAAAATAGCTGGGCATGGTGGCGCATGCCTGTAATCCTAGCTACCTGGGAGGCTGAGGCTGGGGAACACTTGAGTCCATGGTACCCCGGGCAATGTGAGCTTGCAGTTCCCCGGGCAACAAAGGGAGAGCTAGTCTCAAAACAAACAAACAAACAAACAAACAAAAAAACAAAAAAACAAAAAGAAAAGAAGCAGGTGCTACAAAAGGGGAGGGGTTATCAGTTGGTCAAGGGGTCAACTGTACAGTGAAGATGGGAACTAAATTTTGGATGGGAAACAAAATGGAGTATGTATAGATGTTTATAATAATATACACCTAAAAACTTCATAGTGCTAGAAATTTTATATATTTTTGTATAAAAACAGGGGACATTTATTTTTTAAAAAGAACTAAATATTTTTACAACACTTTGCTCTTTGTTTCCTGGAGTAGGAAATTAATGTGTTTTGGGTGGGCTTTTCACTCTGTAGAGGCTGTGAAGGCTGAAATGAAGTCCTAGGAACAAGTCTTACCTTTGAGTCTCTGGAGGTCTTATTACATAGAGAGAGAAATGTGGAGCACATATGTCATGTATCACCAATGAGCAGCAGGGGCCTTGGTGTGGGTGGTGATTATTTCTTGGTCAATAAGTCTCATGATGGTCACTTTTTCTTTTCTTTCTTATTTTTATTTTTTTTTTTAGAGACTAGGTCTCACTATATGTTGCCCGGGGTTGTCTTGAACCCGTGGACTCAAGTGATCCCTAGCCTCAGCTTCCCACGTAGCTGGGATTATAGGCGCGCGCCACCATGCCCGACTTCGTGTTGGTCACTTCTAACATTGGCACAGGGAGGAACCAGCTTAGCTTTTATGGAGAGTACAGTTCAGTCATCTGTGACCCAGGGAACTTCTAAGCCAGACAACAGAGTTTGCTTCTGAGTCTACATGGGCAATAATGTAAACTACTGCTACAAGGACCCAGAAATGTTCCCAGTAAAGGGTGAGAGGACAAAATACTGCCTTAAAATTTTGAGGTTTTTCTACCCCACTGGTCTCTTTTATACCAAAGACCTTTACTTAATAAAAACTTAACTAAATTAATTAATAACTAGGTTTTTTTTTTTTTTTTGGTATAGTCATACAGTATCTTTTTTGAAAACAGCATTTGACTGTTTTCAAATTTTGATTATGAGTTTGTGGGTCATTTTTTATTTAATTTGGGGGAGGGAAGTAGGAATCCATTAAGAAGAGCAACTCCATGTCCAAACCACACAGTCATGGTGTCCTGAGTGAGTCAGACTGGCAGCTGAGAAGCAATACTCCCACGTCACAGTTTACTCCTAACAGCTCTTCGAAGTACAGAAGACTCTGTGCCTGATTAGGAACACAAGGCCTGCTTCAGGCATCATACTTTTTGTCCACAGACTCAAATACATCATTTGTGAGAAAATTACTTCAAAATAAGAAGGAATCCATGATTGCAAAAGCATTAAATTTATAGAAGAGAAATAATAACAAGAAACAAAGTTCTCCTTTTGGAAATAAACATCACTTAGGATCTAGAACTCCCCATGAGAAGCTGCTTTTAATTTTTCACCTTCTATTCCTTAAGTGATTTAACACATGTAAAGATCTAGTCAGTGTAAAATACTGGGAACTGTACTGAAGGGCAGCATCATTCTGAATGGAAACAATGGAAACAATGCCAGCTATCACGTACACATTTCTGAAATTCAAAGTAACTATTCCATGCAGGGGTGGAATCATAACAAATAGCAGTGAAGTAGTGATCAGAAAGACTGAGGATACATACTTTAGTGAAGATTCCACAATTTTCTCTAAGAATGTTCTTAAATGGTAACCACTAATATAGATTAAAGGTAAACCTCATTTTTCAAAATTGATGAATTTAGCCAAACCATTTTGATACAACACTTACAAAGAAAGGTGTGACCATGTTCATATTCCCAGACTTATTTTAATAATAACTTTGAAAGCTGACAGAGAAATCCTCTAACACCAAGCCCAATGGGGAGCCTCTCTGTCTGTTTTACCTCCTGACTGGCAGGGTACAGATACAGAAGATGAGGTCATCTCCCTGGCAGGTGCTGGTCTGTTTTGGGGAGCACACACACCACAACCAACCACCTAGTTCTCATTAGTGAGTTCCCATTTTCACCAACCTAGGCCCATATCCCCAAGGATTAAAATGTAAGAGCATTTTCAGGTAATAAAATCAGATTTATAATGTGCCATTTAATTACTGCTTTAACTGCAAAGAAAACATGTTGAACCCTGCCTCTTGGGAAAAGTAATAGCACATCTGTGGAACTGCAATTTCTTTTTTCTCACGTAACATTAGAGTTAGGCAATACAGTGGTATTTGTTTTCGGTTACCAAAAGACTTTAATAGCTCCAACTCTGTAAGAACTCACAAATAAATGGTCAGTGTATTAAAGAATATAGCCCATTTTATTGCTTCAAGAACAATAACCCTCAATGGGCACGAGGTAAGTTTCTGTCCTGCTACAACATGGTGACTTGTCCAAAATGACTTCAATTCACAGGTATCATAGTAAAACTCTCTTGTCTTTCTCTATTGACATGTCCTATTCTTATTTCTTTCTCCTGAGAAGTTACACTATGGAATCTGAAGGAGAAGCAACGTATTATAAAGAAAATCAAGGGCATCTGGGAAAGTGTAGTGAGGTCCTGGAAGGACTGCTTTGGTATCAGTCAATCCTGGGTTCTTATTCCAGTTTTGCCAATTCCCCCCCCCTTTTTTAAAGAAAAACTTCTTTTATTGGACATAGTTCTGCCAATTCTAAGCTCTGTGACTCTGAGTAAATTACCTAACATCCCTGGGTTTCAGTTTTCTCAAATGTAAATTGGAAATAATAATATCTTTCTGAGGTAAATCCCTGGGATTACAATGTTGTGAAATTTATATATAAATAAAAAATTAAAAAAATAATATCTTTCTTACAGTGTTCCTTCAGGCAGAACGCTAGCACATAGTACGTCCACTGTACGTAACCATCACTATGTCTCCTAGCCTTACTGCACTGATAAAGGGCTATATTTGGGTCTTTTTTCTCTATAAATTGAAAGCCTTCTGATATTTTGGTGCATTGATATATAATTAAACTAGTTCCCTCAAACAAATTTATTTGACCTATTCATGCAGTTCACCTCCAATGTAGGTTTTTTCCAGGCAAAAAGTGGCATCCTTGGATTTCAGAGCATTACAGATACCTAGCTGGCCTATTCTTTTTACTTCAAAATTACATCTGTTTAAATGTTCAATCCTCTTTCGATAGTGAGTAGAATGAAGAAGGAGAAATGGAGAGGGCAGGGCTGCATGCTAACACCTCTTCTCATAGCCTAACTGGAAGCAAAGGTCTAAACCCAAGAATCCTTGTATTCATTATAACTTTCCTGGGTCTCTAAAGAAGTTGATTCTACATGTCATATTGTCTCTTGGTCCATAGTAATCTGCTATAAAACTTTCTCCTCATTTAAGATCTCCACTTTTTCCAAGCACAGTTAAAGCAGCATTAGACCCACAATGCCAAAACTAGGAGCTCTAAAGGATGACACATATAATAATGCATCTCCATCTAGCATTTGGGAATTTCTGGGTTAAAGTTAAACAGAATATTGAAGAGCCTTGACTGGCTAGTATACATTATAATCTTCGAGAAGAGAGTCAAATTTAAGTATGCAATATATTGTAAGCTTATTTGCTCACTGAATTTTTTACTCACAGATCAATTGTATGATCAAACGTATGGGAATGAAAAATACTAGCTCATATTCATCATGCCACTCAGAGAGAAACTCTCTAGCTTAGATACTCACACATTGAGTTCATAGTGCCATAAATGTCTATAAAGCAAATACATGGCCCTGTATTCAGATGGAACAAAGGTACAGCTAAAGGAGAATGATCACACTTGCTCCTAACTTTTGGATTTTGAGTTCTGGTTTGGAGAACAAGTGAGATCAAGAAAGACAAATCAAAAATGGTATATCTTTAAGGCATAGTAAATGTCCATAAAGTAACTATCAGTAATGTCTTAGCTGAAAGTGCTGTAACAGATGTGGGCTAACAAAAGCATAAGCTCTGAAAACGAAGTTTTCATTATAACTACAATAAACCACCCAAAGTTCACCTCACAAAAGGTTTCTGAAATCATTCAAAACACTCCCACTATAAGAAGAATGAATGGAAATATCTTTTAAAAGCACCCAAGTTTTGAATAAAGATACAGCTTTAGTAGCATTTTTCAAAAAAATAGAAATAAAATTACAACTGCAGGAGGTGTAGTTGTACCTTGTTTATAACCCTCCAAAATGAAGGGAGTTCAGGAAATTGAGGTGCTGGGTGCAGAAATCATTTAAAACTTCACTTAGAGCAGAGTCTTCCCAGGGTGGGTTTTCTTCAATGTTTATGTTTGCTTCCAATTATGGCTCATGAACTCAAGATTCAGAGAATGTTATCCAAATAAAGTCAGCCACTAAGTTTTTTGTTGTCATAAGACCCCGATGATGCACAGTGCACAGACTGAGCACAGTACAGTGACCTTCTCCCTGGGATGACCCAGCATCTCCACGGAGGTAATGGCTGGAAAGGTCACAGCTCTCACTGAGGCACTATTGTTCTCACCACAGAGGGGACCGTTTTGAACAAAGGGTAACGAGCATGAACAGCACGGCTGAGTGTTGATGCATTCAGTGCAGTAGGCGCTCTGGCTGCGTCATTCATAAGGTTTCCTCACTCCTGCCCTTAAGTTTGCCCCAGCACAGGAGGACCACAGGAAAGCAGTGACTTCACCCATGTCAGAAAGAAGCAGAAAGAATGACCCGCAGCTCTTTAAACAAACTGGTTTGATTCTACATCACTCAAGTGACTGCTCATAATCACAAGAGTATGTCAAACAGAGAAGATAAAATCCTATTAAACTAGAACATAATTATTGGTCCTTCAAGCAAGTATGCTAAGAACCTAACGTTGTGAAATGGAGCTTTGTTCTAAGAGACACATTCAATTCTCTTGACTCAGTTAATGTGAAAATGCAGTTAATCAATAGATAACTTGCACAAATGCTTTGGGACTAAGACTAGGAACCGAGAGATCTCTCATAGCTACAACTCTTAAGTGAGGTTTTGATTGATACAAATAACCTTTTATCATTTATTATGAGGCAGGATTGTGGCATTTAAGCCCTCTCTTTTTTCCTAAACCTCCATCAGCTGCTGCTCTCAACATTTCACTTCTAATGGGTAAACTGAGGCAAAGAAAGAAGAAATAATCTCAATTTTCTTTTCAAAAAACAGACATTTCAATAAAAGCTGGATAATGTGGGTTTGAAAATGACCAAACAGTTTGGATGTCATTTGGTTCATTGGGACCAAGCATGTTCCTTTCACATGCTACCCATACAGGAGCTAAAGGATACTAAGATCAGGTCTATTACCAGGGCAGGTACGTGTTAGCAGAGGTACAACAAGCACTCTTCCTTGGCTGTCAGCTTGCTGGCAGATCGACCCCATGAGGACTTTCTTCAAATAAATCTCTACTGTTTCCCATTCCATTCCTAGATACACATACTCCCTCCTTCTCACTCCCTCCTCTATCCCTCACCCCCCACTTCTTCTGTGTCTCTGGAAAATCCTGAGCAATATGCCAATGATGTAAGCAGCATAGTGTATCCCTGATCTTCTGGGCCATGCAGCCACAGCCCCTCTTTTCCAGTACTATCACCTTGATTTTCATTGGGAACTCCCCTTTCCCCACCTCAGACCAGGTTTTTGGCCAGGAGGTGTGTTAAGATCGTGAAAAGGCCTCTGACCTGGGAACTGATTGTATCATGAGAGTCAAGTAGAAGGAGAGAGACCAAGCCCTTATGAGGTTATATGTGTACCCAGCTGGCTTGGAAAACAGCCTGACAAGGAGTCCCAGGTATGGGGGCCACTTTCAGTAGGCATCTATATTTGCTTATGTTGTTTTGTGGGGGTAGGAAGAGTGCCATGATGTCAGAACCAGGTGTTGCTATTGGTCTGGATTCAGACACACAGGTCTAAGTCGAAAGACCCAGGAGGGAACTCATTATCTTTCATATTGAAAGATTTCATAAAGAATTTATTCTTTATGAATAGGTCTCTGAATAAAGATACCAAATAAATATAAGGGATATATAGGTGTATAAATATTATATATAAATACAAGGGAAAACATGAGGCATTTTCTGATATATCTTCAGTCAGAAGTCAGTCTTTCAAAATGGCCAAATAAAGATGGCTACAGTGGCGCGCAGCTTTAATCCCAGTGTAGGACGGGAGGCTGAAACTGGAAATCATTTGAGTCTGTGGGTTTGAGACCTGCCTGAGGCAACATAGCGAGACCTAGTCTCAAAAAATAGCTGAGCATGGTGGTGCGCACCTGTAATCCCAGCTACCTGGGAGGCTGAGGCTGGGGATTGCTTGAGTCCAGGGTACCTTGGGCAACGAGAGTCTGCTGCTATTCCTGGACAACATAGCAAGACCTAGCCTCAAAAAAAAAAAGACCAAATACCTGGTACCAGTATTAATCTGCCAGTGAACAAGCCTTGGGAAGGAAGTGATTTCCATTGAGGTGTTTACAGAGACATAGATTAGAGGCGGTTAGGTCCCAGCTTGTGTGGTCAGAGCACAGTCTCAGATGTGCACTTAGGTTATGTGAAACACTGCCTTCCAAGTCCACGTTCTGGCTGAACCTAAATATCTATGTTAGAAAATGGTAAGTAAGGGATGACTCTAAATCAGGTGGCTTTTCCCCAGAGAAATATAAAAAACTTAAAGTATTGTCTCTCAGAGGGCCATTTTGTCCATGGAGGCAAGTTGAGAATATAAGTTACCTAAGAAAGAGTTGAATATGAAGCACTTTGCTCCCTGCTGATTTCTAGTGATGAAACCCATGGAAGCTTGGTGGGAGACAGGAAGGTATCCTCAGGTCTGAGTGTACTTCTCTTTGGAAAATATAATTTTAACTAAAATGCACTATTTATGCTAATAAATACTGAACTTTTATCATTTTAAATGAATTAATGTATAATTATTTTAATTTCTAATATGAAAAAATCAACAGATACAACCCATATCAACCAAAGCTGAGAAATTCAGTAATTTTTTTCAATCAAGTGATAGTGGTTTATAGCACCAGCTGGATAAGGTGCACTGCTTCTCACCTCACTAACCACACAGTGCCTGCCACTACAAGTCCAGTCACTGTCCACCATTGACATTCCATACCCTCTACCTGTCTGATAACCCCCTTCTCCTCTGATAGCCACCATTTTGTTATCAGGAGACTCATGATGTTTAAGAGAGCTAACAGGGCCTTGTTCTAAAAAAGTTTGAAGTTTGTTAACAAATGTGATTTTTTTTTTTTAAATTAAAAGAATGGCCATTTGGAAAACATATCTGTGTACCTGCTAATCATATTATAGGGGGGGAGGAGGAGTTGTCCAGCCCACCATCTTCAGTACATTCTCAGTGAGCAAGAGACATATTCTCTAGGAATAGAGATGGCAGGAGCAAGCTGCTGAGTTCCCTGGGGTGCTGGTTGTATGCTTGGTGGACAGAAGCAAATCTGAAAGGTACTAATTCTCAATAAACTCAGTTTTTATCATTTGTAAAGGAATAAAATTAATAATCCATCTTCATAACTTCCAACTCTCAAATTGTATTCCTGAGTTTCAAGATTTACACTGGCTCCCTGCCATCTGCTAAATTCTCCCTGATGTTTTGGCCTAACTTCCAGATCCTGGCATACTATGGCCATGACTCATGTTCCAGGCCTTTGGCTGAGTCACATCCCCAAACGCCGTTATAGTATGCCATGTCACGGTATCTTTTCCCATCTGAAACTCATGAATCTTTACCTGTCAAAATTATTCCCAGCCAGATCAAGGGTCACCTGCCTGGTACAGGCAGTCAGATACAAGCAGTCAAGTCCAGACAGTTGGCCACAAGCCTGAGCTCAACATCCTTGCTGCGCATGGGAAACAAGGCCTAACCACTTCGAGGCTGAGCGACTTGGGGCTGGTCACAAAACACAAAGTCTGTCTAGGTGACTGCAGCAGCACCACCGTACAACCACACGAGGGTCAAGTTCTTGGTCCTGGGACTTCAGGGGCACCATAGAAATGGGGACAGGGAAACTGCGCTACCAAGCTGATGCCTTTGAGGGTTGTCATACAGGTTGATAAACAGGCTTACTCTGGTCCATTGAGTCTAGGGTCATATTTTGGGTCCTGTGAAAATATGCCAAGCCTTTCTGCTTGCTTGACTAGCCCTCTGCTGTGGACACTTCTTGCCATTTTCTCTGAGTCTGAGGTTCTTCCCTGATGTTCTTCAGAAAACCATCACCTGAAATTTCCATGAAACTATGAATTGCTGGACTGCTAAGCCCTGTAGTCCTTGCCCTTGCTCTGGTTATCTAGGTAACAAACATTGTCTTCTTACAAAATCTAAGTTTCGGCAGGTGATGGGAGAGGATGAGTTCTCTACATATTTAATGAATAAATAAATGAGTGGATGACAGAATGAGTGGGGAAAGCCCCAAAGGATCTGTAGAATTTTGCAGCTAACTGGCATTAATAATTTTTACTACAGGAGCAGCCCGTGCTCCCCTGCGACCCCGCCATGATGGCGGGGCCGTCACCCTCCTACGCTCGGACTTCGCCTGCCTCTGGAGGGTGGGTAAGACGAGTAGCTTGCGTGTGAGGGCTGCGTGAGCCAGTTTTGGACATTGGCCCCCACTGCGCCTGCTGCCTGACTGGTCCTCCCCCTCCCCCTCATCCTCCCCTCCCCCATGGTGGGGAAGGGGGCGTGGCCAGGGGCTGCTTCTGGGAATGGCTGGGGCAGCAGTGGTGCTGTGGGGGGGGGG